>NW_017566689.1:274128-351946 GCF_001854935.1 Bemisia tabaci
TTACTTTTTTATGAATTGAATTAGGAAATTTTTTGACGTGTTCAACGTACTTTAACAGGAGAATACGTAAATTTCGGTCCTTGTTCTTGAAACCTGTCCAGCGATCGATCAAATCAAATCCCTAGCGACCCTAGCTCTTAAAAACTTGGCAAGTGAGGGCGGGAGTTTCCATTTTCCACGCGTGGTTTGGCACGGTGGACTGACGGCAGCGCGGCGTGCGGTCGGGATTACGGCAATACGGCAAGGATGGTGGCCCGGACAGTCCAAAATCCTATTCGAAAACGACCCCCCCCCCCCCACCACCACCACCACCACCACCACCACCATTACCCATACGAAGATTCCAGAAGTCTATCGATCCTGATTCCAATACAATTAAATCGGTCGATTTGTTTGTAACCAACCCACCAAGCCCATTTTCTGATGACCTTTGAAGCCCATTAAAATACTCCCGTGCCAGAGACCATAAGAAAATAGCCACGTTCGTTTTCAATATCGATCCGTGCCATCGTTTTCCCGGACACTTGGAGCGAGGAATACATGCTGAAAGTGTTGAGTGTCGTTCGCAGAATCCGCCAACTTTGACGGAGCTCCGTCCATCGCTGATTGCTGGAATTCGGCGGTCACCTTTCGATCACCGCATTGCATTCGCAGAAGGAATATTTTTTTAAAAAAAAATCACTGTACTCATGTCTTGTGTATAATGTTCGCTCGACCGTGAGATGCATTTAATCGGAAACTCTCTCACACACGGTGCTTCCTTGAAAACGTGGGTATTTTTTGCTGGAATAAGGAGCGTCGCTAAAAAATCTTCAATCTTCATTCCGCTGTTTCAAGATTTAGTGAATATTTTAAAATGGCTTTCCCCAGGAAAATTGATGGAACTTGAAAGTAATTTTTGTAGAAATTATCTACAGCGTTTTTTGGTGAATTTATGATAAGCCGCCCGCAAGAAAGCGCACTCATGCAGAAGTTTATGCAAGAGGTACATGACTCGGAGAAAACTAACAAAACACGTACTTCGATCGTAGTTTTTCAAAATTTCTTCGAATACTCAAAGCTCTTACCGGGTGACAGCCGTAACAGTTATACGAACTTGCCCGGTAGATCTTTTTAACGAGCACTGGAAAAAAAAGTCTCTTGGGTCTAGAGTCTAGACTCTTCAAAATTTTGACAAGAAAAAATATTCTTTATTCAATCGGATTTTTGCTTGAATCGCATCCTAGTTTAAGCAGATTTCCTTTTGATTCAAGCAAAAATTCAGTTGAATCAAGAGTGTTATTTTTTGTCAAAGTTTTTAAGAGTGTGGCCTCTTGATCTAAGAGAATGCCTTTTCCAGTGACGGCAAAAAATGAAAGTATGGAAAGTTAGAGAGTTTATACATCTAATTACGTGATATTTTTGCATGAAAGTGATTATTATTATCATTAAAAAAAAAAAAAAAAGATACAACGAAATTTCACACAACAATGGTTACTACCCCCATTCAAGCGGCAGTAAAATATGACAGAAAACCCACAACATAGTAAACGGAGAAAACAATGGACATTATCATGGCCGCACCGCAGCTCTCGACTCCTCAACAACTTGGGGCAGCCATGAAGAAGAGAAGACACGTTTCCGAAGTGGCCAATTCAATTACACTTGCACAAATAATGCACATTGTGCATCTGAACGGAAGCGCCTCGCCGGCCACCGCAACTTTCGGGTCGGGGGGGGGGGGTTTTACAGAAGTCCCAAGTAGGCTCGCCTAACCACCCAAACTAACCCCACCCTCTCAACCATCCCGCGGGCCTGGGCGTCTCGCCGCGGCTATAGGCGCACCCTTCACCCTGCGCCAGGGTTGCCGGACGTATTAAAAATAAATCCCATCATCATGAATATGTATATTCGGGTTGACTCGAGGGCGGCAACGCACAGCTCCTTGAATTCTCATTCCTCATTCCACCATCCTCCCACATATTGCCCACCGCCGCGACGTAATACATGTTTTATGGGCGCCGCGACCTCCGCCACGCGCCTCCCCTTTTCGCCACCGCGGAGAGGGGGTGGGCCCCTCCCGCACCCGAGGTATGCGTCATGATTCCAATTGTTCTTGTTGATTGCGATTATCTGTGCCGTGTTTTTATGTGTCACTACGCGATCTCACTTTGATTAAAAATATAACTCAACCGGAGCATATTTATGCATAAATTTCGGAACGGAGGGGTTGGAAGTGCCGTCCACGGTTAAGGGAGAAACGGCGTATGGACATTTGAACGCTGCCAAATTTCTCCCGGTAAATTAGAGAATACTTCTAAATATTGTTCTATTTCCTCACCCTTTTTTTTTTTTCTTTCTTTCTTTCTTTCTTAAGAATGAAGATTTACGCAATGTAAGGCTTTCAAACTTTTTGTGATTTACTTTTTATTATTAAGAATATACTAGAAAAATTGTAAGTCAAAATTTTGCCTAGATCTCTGTTGGAAATGCACAGCATGAGAAATTGGCTGATGCTGATCAAATGGATGGCCAGATATAACTAGAATCATTATAACCACATTCAGTATGGCCGAATTTCCTGTCTCTTTCGTTTTTGCACCAAGGAAAATGAGCGACAAGCTGCTCTGAATTTTTTTTCTTTTTTTTATATAATTTTTTTTGTAAGTACGGAAAATGCACCAAAAGATCCACGGCACTGTCTCGCTTTCTTTTCCTGTAAAAATTAAAGAAAATTGATGAAATTAGGCAATATTTGAAGTAGTTACGCTGATTTTCATTAATACCGTTCAATTATTTTAAAAATACCCAGAAGATTCCCATTTTACGAGAAGAAATTTGGCAACACCAGAATGTCCTTACGTCGTTCTTCCCGAGCACGGAAGAGTGGGTCCATCCCCTCTGGTATGAATTAAGGGCGCGGGAAGGGCTGCGCGGCGGCGCGGATGACTTTATAACCTTTAAACGAAGGGGGAGGGGGATTACACTTGTTGTATCAACGTTGACGTGAGTAAATTCCGAGGGTAGCACCCCCGAGTCGCTAGTATTTATCGGCCATAAAGGCGGTCCCCGGGGACTCCGCAATTTTCGATGGTAATTCAGCGCGCCGGCTTCCTCCACGCGTCGTTGCTCTCCCAGGCAATCAGTGAATGAACTTAAGAAAAAAATAATTATAAAGAAATGTTCGGCGCGGGAAAGAAAACTAATTAAAGTCGGTCACCGCTCCGGAAGATGTTCCGTCCTACCATTGATCTCCTTCGATGCTGGTGAATGCAGTGGCGTGGCGTGAATTGCGATATATCGATTGTTATGCCATTTAAACATATGGTAAAGAATCGATTATTAAGGTGTTCGCTACGAACACCCTGTTTATCGATCCTTTTCCATAGGTTTAAATGGCATAACAATCGATATATCGCAAAGCACGCCACGCCACTGGGTGAATGGCAGTTTGTGGTTTTGACCGATCATCTCAACGAACTGGGTACGATTAGAGTCCCTCTATACTGAGAGTAAAGACAATTCGAATCCATTTCTGATTGGTTCCCGTATTTTAGGCCTCCATAGTGTCACAAACGGGATTACAGATTACATGTTCACCAATTGCAAAGATTATAAACTGGAATGGACTAGGGAATTCGGGTCGTGGCAAATATGTTAAGTAAATTTAGTCTCGTGACACCAGAAATTCGGTCTCAAAATTTGATAAAAATGACAATTAGCATGAGAAAATGGAAATAATCGATGGGACATGTCGTTCATGACACAAAATATGGCGTCAATTTGTGTCCATCGGATCACCTTAACCCTTCGAATAGATAACTACTGCTGCACAAACTTTGTTGTTGTTTTTTTTTTTTTTTTTTTTTTTTTTTTTTTTTTGCCAACTTCGAAACTTGAAGGCAAAATAGGTATGCAAGCCACCACCGAATCCTTTTTGGGTTAATCTTGCTTCCACTTTTTCCAGTCAAAGAACGTCATTAATCGAGTAAATGTGTCAGATGACACTGAAGCAACTTTCGCGCTTATGTTGCAGGGCCAATACTTAAACCCAGGCACTAATGAAAGAAATGAGCAATATTGCAGCCCAGCACTATAGGCCTTGCTTAAAGACATCATTAAAGCCGACTTGATCTGCTGAAAGATAGTTAGCCGTCAATCTTATAATCATTTGGAAGCGATGGGGGGTGCGATTAACGAAATCCTCCCTTGTGCTCCCAGCTCTGTTATTTTTAGAAAGGGCTCTAGAATAGAATTCTCTGTGGAACTTTACGAGAACGGCTAAGGCAACAGATTTACGCATCCCACGATCCCGATAAAATGAGCCCTCAATGTGGATACGATAACCGACGAAATAGTTTTAGGGTCCTAATTAAAGAGTAGTCGAAAATAAAATTGAAGTAAACCTTTATCCTTTCATTCTCCTTCAATAGAGAAGAGTGACTACATCGAAGCAGAATTATTCTTTAAATCACGGAGATCGGTAGATCTCCCCGCCAAGCTAAAAATATAAATATAAGGAGAACAACCAAATAAAACCTCCCAGAGTAAGACCGGAAAACGCCTTCAAACGACTCTGCAGCAACCACACACACGCGGGGCGATAACCCGATAACCGTCGGTCGACGGTATACATTACAGAAAATATTAGGAATTGCCGATTTTCGCTGCTTTTTAACTTTTATCACCCCGTAGCAAAAAAACTACTCAAAGGATCATGTTTAAATTTGGCATGATGATTCCTCACGATTCAAAGGCCATACCTTTTGGTGTCTGATGTTTCAAAACTTATTATTAACGGAGATATGACGTTTTAAAGATTATAAAACGCCACCGGACTTCCTTCGTTAATTGCCGATTTTCGCTGCTTTTTAACTTTTATCACCCCGTAGCAAAAAAACTACTCGAAGGATCATGTTGAAATTTGGCATGATGATTCTTCAAGATTCAAAGGCCATATCTTTTGGTGTCTGATGTTTCAAAACTTATTATTAACGGAGATATGACGTTTTAAAGATTATAAAACGCTACCGGACTTCCTTCGTTTTCTAGAACTCCTGGCCTGGTTATAGCTGCCGATTCTCATTGTTAGCGTGCTTTTTTTTATCAAACCAAAACAAAAACACTTGAATAAACTCATTCAGTGTCAATAAAAGAACAATTTGGGAATTTATTCGGAATATATTAAAGTTTAGCGGCTTCTTTCATAAGTTCCCGGGTCGTAAGTTATTTCTGACGCTAGAGTTCGCATGCCATTACGGCACGGCGGCCATTCGTGGTTTTGTTATTGTTATCACAGGTGTTTAGTGTCAAGTGTCAATTATTGTCAAAAAACGTGTGAATTGTAATCGTTTTAAAGTTATTAATTCTTTTTCTCTGTAGTTCATATGTTGCTAAATGTGATTTAGTCCTAAATAATCATAGTTCAAGCACTTGAAGCTTCCACCGGACCCCAATCGTCTTTGAGGAAACAGCTGATACAGACTACAAACCTAGAGCCCCTTTACCTATACTGTTGCTATGCTTTGACTAAGCCTTTGTTTTCTCTTACTTATTTTCATAATCATCATGTACCTTTATACCATCATGAATTCTGAGTGGAAATTTTCGGAAGTGCGTGGTTTACCTATTCTTCGGAAAAAGTTGATGGTGTAGCCACATCCAAACATCCGCGTCTCAATCTCAACTAGGTACTAGCCATAAAACCCCATGGTTTATTATTTCATTCCTACTGTACTATCTACATGTGATTTATAGGAAAGGAATATCTCTTTCTCTCAGGTAACTTATCAAGCATTATAAACGATACCCTCACTTGATTGTGATTCGCCGAGTTGGCAGCTGGTTTCCACAAGCGCAAGTTCTATCGAGTCAATGTTAAGCACTCGACACTGTATTAAACTGATTTGTGACTATGACGATGATATTCTTCTTCGTCTTCCAGATACTGAACATGATTTACTATTAGTTTTCAACGTGGCCTCTAAAATCATGATCATTGTCTGCATTGAAAGTGTTTCGTATCGCTCATGAAAATCTGTCTTATTCTAGTAAGCGTTGCGTTGTTGAGCTCGCTGAGTGTAATGTTTCTATAAAGCTCTTGTATTGTTCTTGTCACAACTCGCCAATGGTGCCATCTGTTATCATGTATTAACGTGTTATTAAGTGGTGCTGATTCAGAGCTGATCAGAAAATTGACATTAGTCTCAACATGCGATGAGCAAGCTCTAACAGCATCAGGCGCCGAACTGATTGCATAATCAAGGACTTTGTTATCATGCTTTTCTTTGGGTTGGTATGTTAAGTGCTTAAACTTCTTTGAAATCAAGATGTGCGTGGTTTGATCCCGGCCCTAAGTTATTAAAGTGAACCCAGAATCTGTACTTGCTGAGTCATATTCGCTAATCCTATCTCGTCGCAGCAAAGGGACATGGTTTGAATGCTATTCTCATCAAGCGTCATATTCAAGAAATTACCAAGATCGCCAATTCTAAGCTGCCTTTTCAGAAAGCAATTTACCTTGTCAGTTTGCATAGGTAGCTAATGGCTGTCTCATTCAAAAATCATGGTTCTCCGCTGATTTGAAATTCAAAAATTTGCGGAGACCATGGATTGATTGTCCACAGCTGTCAATTTCAACGCAACACATCAGCCTCTGAATTCTCTTATCCATATACGCTCTCATCCTTCAAATCTTCTACAATATCGCGTGGAAAGAGTTCAATTTCCTGTGAGTATTTATGACATCATGCTTTTCAACTTTCCCTCTTCCAGAGCACAGAGTTTTTCTTTTAAGCTCCTTGTCAACCTTGACTTGAAACATGCATTTTCGTTTGAGTACCTGCTTTGCTATAATAAGTTTGGTGAAGGTGCGCATAAGTTAAAAGTGATCTCTTTCCCTCTCCTCAGTAACATTTGAATTCCTCAATCAAATAATTTTTTTTGACATACAAAATTGATCTATGTTACTTCAGGATCTGTGAATAGACTACTCAAGTAGGTAATACTTATTTTTTCATTTAATTCTACCCTGCCTTAAAAACATTTCTCATTAATTCGTTTCTTTTCTAGTTTTTATGGTAATTTTATTTTATTTTTTGAGGGTCAAGGTGCACAATGTCAAAGGATGCGTGTCCATATTTTTGTTAGTGTCCTTGTGCATGCTTTCAAATAGTTCATCACTGTTTTAGCAATACCAGGTACCCATGCAATCACTGGATTTTGCCTGATACATAAATTCTAATTTTCTCAAGGAGTTCATTTCTTTGGAGGCCCAAACCAGGACCCAACCCCTAACCAGTGGAAATTATTTTTAAGTATGTTCCTGTAAGACTCATTTCTCAGTTGTTGGGAATCTGAGATCCATTATTTATCCTTTCTTGGCTTCATTTGACTGAAAAAGTATGACCACGTTTGATCCGATGTGTTAATTTTTGTGTTTATTTTGTAGAGAGGCACCTAGAGATGAGAGGAAAGGATGGAGGAATAATGAGTTACTCAGAAATTTTTCTCACTAAAAAACCGAAAATTCAGTGTTGGGTAGTTTAACCACAGACCAATCAGAACTTACGTCGTTTTGGAATAGCGTGGCTCTCAAGTCATGTAAAAAAAAAAAAAAAAAAAAAAAACCTAGTTTGTAAATCTTACTTGAACAATAAAAATACAGGATCGGATGACTTAGCTCGTTTAAAAAAAAATGCCCCTTAAGCCATTCTAGAACATTAACCGAAAGCCACGTACGTCTTTTCTTGTCAGAATGTACATAGGTTTATGAGGCAAAAAGCCTCAGGCCGCTCACATCCTTTTTGACGAAATAAGTGCGTAAATGACAATGAAGGCATAATTATGTCGTCTCCAAAAGCGTGTCACTCAAGTCATTTCAGAAGCAAGACTGGAGTTCTCTTAAGTCTTTTTTGAAAAAGAAATAAGAACACAGCAGCTCAGTATGACTTGATGAATGATCGACAGCTCGGATAAAAGTGGACATCCATGACCTCTAGTCTCTCTTTAAAGGGAAATATAGCATAAATTTATGGAAATGTTTCTAGAAAAAGAAGGAGAATCAAGACAATGAGAAAAAATTTCCTTCTACGCTTTTTTTTCTCGCCCACCTGGTGAAAAAATTACAGCCAGAAAAAAGAATCATCACTTTTTTTAAAGTTTCCTCAGATCTCCCTAAAGGGGCGTCAGGACCTCCCTTACGAAAATCTCGAGACTTCCTCCAGCGATAGTCCCTTGAGGAAAGTTGGAGGTGATCCAAACGAGGTCTCGAATCGAGGAAGATGCTAAAATTCGGGCCAATATTTTTATTAAAAATTTGCTTTAAAAATGTCAAGAAATTACATTATATTTCATTAATTAGGTACCTTTCAAGTGCTCATCAATACCTATACCCTATCAGACACTGCAGAAGTTTTCAAATCTCTCTTAGATTGAAAACGAAATAAAAGTAGGTATAAAAATCAGACTATTCTGCTCCTTTTATTTGTTTGTGATCATTTATACGAAAAACTTCATGATATCACACCAAAAACACTTCCGTGTAAAAATGACCCGCCAAGCTAAAAATATAAATATTCGTCGCCTCAAAAGCAATGATATCAAATGAAGTAGACGCCAAGCAAATTTCCTGAATATAAATTGTAAGTTTCTCCTCCCTTCAACATTATTACCGGAAAAACGAAAATTATAGACAAAAAAAAATAATTTAAAAAAACCGATACAAATTTATCACCTTTTTTTGTACAATTGTACTACAAAAAAAGGTGATAAATTTGTATCCCTTTTTTAAATTATTTTTTTTTGTCTATAATTTTCGTTTTTCCGGTAATAATGTTGAAGGGAGGAGAAACTTACAATTTATATTCAGGAAATTTGCTTGGCGTCTACTTCATTTGATATCATTGCTTTTGAGGCGACGAATATTTATATTTTTAGCTTGGCGGGTCATTTTTACACGGAAGTGTTTTTGGTGTGATTTCTACCAAGAGAAAATTTTTCTTGAAGTAAGTAGGAAAGATGCTATTATCAAGAAAAAAGTAGCTCATATCATGGAGAGATTTTCCTAATTCAATAGGCAATTATATTCTTATTCAAAAAGAAATCTTGACAGCAAATGCAAACAATTTTCTCGTATTATGACATCTCAAATTTTCATCTATTTTTGGAGTTATTCTTTGGCGATCAACTGGCACAATTTTTGTCAGTTACACGCAATCTATATAATTTTTTTTTCTCGCAGGCTGGTCACCCTTAATTTTACTATTTTCTCAATGCTTTTCTTGACGATACAAGGAAAATTTTTCCTTTAGAATTCAGTAAATTTTCCGCTCTGACTCGCAAGCAAATGTAAAAATCCATCCGGTTGATTATAATTATTTTGGCGCGAGGAGTATACTGATGTATGGTCTGTTCACAACTTCTATCGAACAATTTCCACGCTTTTGCATCGTAAACTTTAGATTTGGTGCTTTAGAGGTTAAACTAAGAACATTTCATTTGTAACTAAAATTGCATGGGCAACTCCTGTGTCTGTGCTTCAACTGATGAAGGAAGTGCACGTTTCAATAAACGTAACTTGAACCATTTTCTAATAAATCCTTGATGATTGACAGCAGAGGACCGACTTTTCATGAACTACGCTAAGTTCAAGTAATGCATCCGAAAAAGTTTTGTGGACCCTCGCAACTGTATTTTCCAAGTTTCCATACTGCACAATTTGATATGCAATACTTTTTAAGGGCAGTGAACTCTTAGTTCGAAACAAGTCCCATCGTGGAGCTTAATAATATTAGCCCGCGGCAAAGAAAAAAACATGAATGAAGATAATGGAAATACTATGGAAAATACAATTAAAAAATAAAGAAAGGAATTATTCCCCGCTCCTACCGGTTTATTTCTCAGAGAGACAGTGGAAACAGGAGGAGAGAATGATCCAGGCTTTAGCGCCGAGAGTATCAGAAACTGGGAGGAGAGGAGGGGGGAGGAAAATAAGAGAGGAGAGAAAGTAAATTTCAATTAGAAATTATGGTGGGTCTAGCCGAGTTGTATTACATGCACATTTTTCAGGCCGCAATGAATTATTTCCCGACGAGAGAGGGGCTATAATTCATAGCGCCGGAAAAGGGATGCGGGACCCCGGTTGCCACCCTTAGGAGAGCGTTCGCCATTCAGGATCTGGATTTAGATTATCCCGGGATGATAGTCGGGAGAGGGATGGAGTTGTCGATACGAAATCTAGGGAGGAGATAAGATGGATATTTTTTATCTCGCACAATTCGGGAAAGTTTTAATGTTTCCCAAAAGAACGTGCAGCTTTTTTTATTTAGGTATATGATCATTATTTTAGTTTTTAAATGTATCTATATTTGCCCTTTGAATCCCTCGATATCAATTTCAATAATTCCTTTTTTTTCAGGCACGTAAATTGTACTCAGTATAATTTACCTACTGTGTAAAAATAAACTGTACTCTGTACTCGATGTGTGTATTTTCCGAAGGAAATACAATATTTTTTCATTTATATCATCATTATTTTTATTTTTGAAATTTACCCAGACTTACCGCTCAATCCCTTATTATCAACTTCAATGCAGTTGTTTCTTTCGTTTTTTTTCCAGGTACGTAAACTTTACTTTGTCCAGCATGACTTTAAGGGATTTTCCGGCCCTGAATCCTGAATGTAAAGCTTCGTGAGTATTATTCAGTTTCCGCAGATTTGTGCACTTTTCTTTATTATAACCTTATTCTGAAAAGTTCAGCGATAAATCTTCACCATGATGACAGTATTTTCGTATGGAAAAATGGCGATTATGTGGTCTTCGCTTGTGTGCGCAAAGAATATTGAGTCGGTGTGGAGATGACGGATGTGAGAAAAACATGGGCCCCGAAAGTTTAGCCGAAAGAATAGCCCAGACTGGATTCAATTTAATTTCTTGGGCAAGCACCTTGAGCCGCCATCTTTTTTTCCGCCTCCACGATTGAGGTTGCCAAGAGTTTTAATGTAAAACTAATTTTAATATTGTGTGTACCACAATTACTGATTAAGTCTCTGACATAAGCTTATGCTGGGCCTAAATTATCTCCACCTAAAAATTGACCATTTCAACCGTGCATATTTTTTGATGGACATCATGACTAGCAAAGAATATGGCTCAATATTTGGTTCTCATTTTTTTCCCGCATCCCTTTCTATTTCCTCGCTTTTTACCCTCGCCATATTCTCTCTTCAGTTCTACCCCAATCTTGTCGATGTCTCCTTTTTTTATTTTTCAATTTCGCGGAGCCGTATTACTTTCACGTTATCTAGGAAAAACAACGCCTCCTTACGCTCCCTCCGAACGGCGTGTGCCTGCATAATCCAGTTACCGTCCAGGTTCCGCCCCCGAGGCCTTTTCTTTTCACCCCTAATTTTAATTTGCCATCATGTAGCGACGAAGTGTGTTGCGTTTCCGCCCCCGATAGCGTCTCATATTCCTGGTTTTTAATTTGACCCGAGGCACAGGTATTATGCCGGTGGAGCGAAGGGGTGTATTTATTCCGCGGCAAAGTCCGTCCGTAGGGAGATGATGTAGTAGCGTTGCCAATGATTTGCAGCCGGGTAAAATACCGCGTTTTGCCGCCAGACTGAGGCATTGTTGCCACACGCGGAGAGGCAAAACTAACACGAGAAAAATTAAATACCTTTTTCCCGGAGAGAACATACCGAAATATCAGTCCATCAAACAATTTTATCATTGCAAAAGTAATGCTATAATTTCATAATTGCCTCGTGTAATAAGTTGCTTCCTTGACGAATAAATTAATTCACTTAAAGAAACGAGAAAATACAAAAACATCTGTTTCCGTGCAATCTTGATTTCGATTTCTCTGTGTGCATACTTGCTCAGAAATCTGGATCGATCTCCATCCATCAAATAAGTTTAAAACACTAACATTCTGCGATAAATATCTGATTCAGGGCACTTTTACTCATCGCATCGATTCAAATATTATTCGTGAGAAAATAACCGCTTTAAAGCACTAAAAGCACCGGCAAGTTATCTAAACTGTAAATACAGATGTCATGATTTTATAAAGATTCACTATGTAGTAACTAGTAAGTATTTTAAAGTGTATATTTGAGTGTATGTGATCTCATCATTGTGGCAGTATTCTTGTAAGACCTTCATCAGATAGGGTAGATCACTCACCGATCATTGGTTTTAGTCCAAAAAGGTCTGCGGCTGCCGGCTAAAAACTGCTCACTCCTTCATATCGAAGGTTATGCAATTTTACCCCCTCTGGAGTTGAAATATTTGTATCATGCGCCAGGTCAACGGGCGAAGCGTTTGACGAGAGTAGATTAAGCACGGTGTTAGCAATGCCATCATCTATTTCTAAACCGTGCACGTGTTTTCATATTTTCAATACCAGTCACAGAACATTAGATTTTCAGTTACCTTTTGGGGTTTCTTTTTTCAACTGAACACATACTTTTTTTTTAGAAGACCTGCAAGGCTATTTCCTAAATCGTGCCAATTTTTAAGCGTTGTTTCTAATTAAAAGTCTACATGATTGTCATTACAAGAATCCCTTCAGAAAAACAGGAATTCCGATTATCGAAAACAAATCCGACAAGGAATTTTAAACAAAATTATTTGTCTTCTTTCAGCGAAACACGATGGGAATTACTTAAAGTTAATTCTTGATCACCTCTAAGGAGAATGTTAGATCGCCATTTTGCGTCGCGCCTGTTCGCCATGGACGCGAAAACTCTTGAGGTCGTGATCGCTGTTAATTTGAAAACCAGAACTCCGAAAGGGTCCGGGAATTTGAAGAAGCCCGTTCGGGCGGTCCCTCACCACACACAGCTCACGGTTACATTCTGCCGTGCTAAGGAAAAACGCCGTATGAGCCTTTAGGCGTAGCAAAATTTCCTTTGACAAATCACGAATTTTCGGAAAAATTTGTAAATATTTTTCTTCCAATTTTTCCGAGAATTTTGTGCGTAATTTGATCTAAGATTCGTGAAAATTTCAAGGAAACATATTCATAAGTCTCTTCAAAAATAGATATTTTCTGAGAGGAAATTTGGCAACGTCCGAATGATCATACGGCGTTCTTCCTCAGCGCGGCAGTACATTAGCGAGGATCCTAATTCTCCTCGCAATCATTCAAACTGTCGCAATAACGCGTGTGCGAGGACAACGTCGCAAAGCTCGAAAAGCCGACAGCTTTTGCGCCTCTTGTTTAGTCGGCAGCCTTTACTCGGCGCACAGTGGAACAAGTCAATAGGAGAGGTCGATCAAAATTTGGGAATTCTAAACGCTTATAACTCGGTCTCTACAAACTTTAATGTTCCAAAATTGGTTCCATTGCGGTTTTCGCGTGAAATTTGCTTGCAGAAACACCCCTCAAAATTTAAAATGTGACGAATCAAACATCAAAATTTGTAGTTTTCGTCAAAAATGGAGATATTGCATGTGAGAGGAATTTGCGATTTGACTGTTGATTCATCTGTAAAAGTTCGCGAGAAACACGATGGTGCCACTGGTTTTCTCGGAAATCAACTCCCAAGCTCAAAAAAAGCTTTCAAGTTGAGGCCAAAATGGAGGGAATATCCCACCCTACCCTGAGAGTCCACATCTACATCAAGACAAACTCTCCATGCACAGATAGGGAGCAAATACATTGACAGGGCTGCCACTTTATTTGGGGACTCCAAAACTGAAAACACGGCATCACTGCTAATGTATTTGCTCCCTATCTTTGCATGGAGAGTTTGTTTTGATGTAGAGGTGGACTCTCAGGGTAGGGTGGGATATCCCCTCCATTTTGGCCTCAACTTGAGAGCTTTTTTTTGAGCTTGGGAGTTGATTTTAGAGAAAACCAGGGGCACCATCGTGTTTCTCGCGAACTTTTACGTAAGAATCATTAGTCAAATCGCAAATTCCTCACACATGCAACATCTTAATTGTATGCCCGATCTCTATGATTGACGCGATCCCTTGTGCGGCGAGAGGGGCGTTCATCAGGACGCTTCTCTCGTTTAGTCCGACTCGGACTACGTGACTCGCCTATGCGATCCCTAGGGACTCGTTCCCCCCGATTTCCCCCCTCTGTCCGCCGCGGTGTTTTTCGGCCGCTCTTCCTTCTGTGATTTCGGTCGCAGGCGCCAATGAGCAGGTATTTGATTTGAAGTCGGGTCCCTCGGGACGAGGAAGTGGAGTTTTCGGGAAGCTCGCGGCTAGTTCGGGTGCGGCGCTCGTTATACAGACCCCGTTTTCGATTCGGTGAAATTTTAACCGATCCGAAGAGTTAATTTTTCAGTGTTGACTTTTCAGTTGTGTAACAAAGAAAATTGGACGTATTTCTATCAAACGGACCTAAGCGCCATAGGGTGAGGAAGGTAGAGGGGGGCTTGGATTGGCGGCGAAATCGGGCGTCCGGCTGATTCCGTCCTATACTCGCAATGCTTTTTATCGATGCGATTAATCGATATACCGCAAAGCATGCCTCGCCACTGGCTCGCATGCTTTTTGAGGCAACTAGGTGCCCAGAAAAAATATGAGATCTTAAATTAGAATTATCTTCTAAGGGAGTTACTAATTTCTTTGAATTTCCACCAAATTTCTTGGGCTTATTCCTCTACCCGTACAGGAGCACTGTATGACAATTTTACGCAATAATGTTGGATGACACCATGGAAATAGTAAAACATGATCGAAAGTTTATAATGAGATATATGTTTTTCTGGATGCGTCATGCTATATTTTACCCTAGCGCAACTTAAAAGCCTCTGAATCGCAAAAATATGATCGGCAACTTTGACGTGCGTCTAAGTTCTGATCCGTACTTATTTTAGTCTTCAATGACGCAAGTTATGTACGTGCCAGCAGGTAATTACATTTTTTGAAGCAAAAATATTGAAGTGCCAATTTTTTCCACAGCCTGCGGTCGCGGTCGCCTGATCTCGGGGTTTTTCAGCCTCACCGACCGACGATAGCTTTTTCGTGTTTTTAACGATTACATCATGGCGCGAATGAACCTTATTCGCCGCAAATCTATTTCGCACGCTACATTTGTTGCGGCCTAACCAGCGCAAAATTGACTTCGAAGTAAAGCTTTGCCTGTGCACCTCGTCGTCGAATCGAACATGACAATATGATTTTGCAGGGCATTGCCAATGAAAAATCAATTTTAGTGGCCAAATATGGCAATTCCTCGCTCCTCTGAGCGTGTGATCTTGGTTTTTCTCGGGAACGGGAGACCGGGATCGGGAGCATGCCGCGATTGAGACTCTCTTTGCCAAATTGTGCTTAAAAATAGGAATTTTTTGCACTTTTAACGTCTTTGGGAAGGGGCGCCTTCCGGAGTTAAACGTCAAACTACTTAAGGAGAGCGCTCATTGCGTCAGGGTGTAGAATTTGCCAAAGAAGGAAACGGTTTTTCTTAATTTTTTTTCTTCTTCTTTTTCTCTTCCTATTTTTTTTCCTCCTCTACTAGGATTAAATGGCCTCTTATGTTGAGGCACTTACTACCTACCTTTCCTTCTCCCTTTCTTCTTTTTTTCAGTAGGTAGTTTCAACGAAAAATGAGATTTTGACCTACGTGCGAAGTGAGGAAATGTTCCCAAGTTGAGTAGACTTTGCACTGGAAAAAAAAAAAAAAAAAACACATTGGATCTAGAGTCCAGACTCTTAAAAACATCGACAAGAAAAAGTACTCTTGATTCAATCAGAATCTACCTTAAATCAAGAACCAAGCCTCTTAATTTAAGCTGATTTCGTTTTGATTCAAGCAAAAATCCGATTGAATCAAGAGTATTTTTTTTCTTGTCAATATTTTAAAGAGTCTGGACTCTAGATCCAATGTGTTTTTTTTCCCAGTGTAAGGCTTGAGATTGCGACTGAGTTTTATTCCGAAAGGCTTTGTGCATCCTTGTATTGCGTAATGGTCTAATGGAGGTGAGCATAGACTACGTTTGCAATACGGCACATAATAAAAAGGAAATAGTGAGGGCCAGACATTTATCAATTCGAATGATAAAATGACATAATTTTTCGGGAAAACAAATCTTAGGCCCCATTACGTTACAAACTCCACACATTTTGGGAATAAGAGGCCCTCGCGGCGTCGCTTAATCCCTAAAGGGATCCAAGATTTGATCATAAATCCAATGCAGGAGAGATGGGCATTTTGGACAGGCTCGCTGTCTTCAAAGTTTCGGATCATGAGGTAGGTTTTTATCCCAGCCAATAGCAACTTCGCAGTTCAAACAATAGTAACACCGTCGAGTAGTTATTATGATAATGAAGGACTTAATGCAGAGAGGGCCTTTATTGGTTGCGGTGCCTCAGACTCAGGGCCAACGTTTCATTCATTATAATTAGTTCTACTGTATGGAATTAGTTGCAACTGTTATTAAATTTTCATGATTTTTACAGTCCTAAAAACGATAACTTTCTAATAATTCACCCCACAGTATCCTCTCCGAATTATCAATTACACTGAAAAAAAAGTTACTGCTTATATAGACGTACCGTCCGCTCCGGGCTCCGAGGCCGAAAGTTCCGGGTGCTGGAGCCGTACCTTCGATTGCTTCGGGTGCTACACGCCCGGAACTTTGGTCTCTGGGCCCGGACCCGGAACGCAGACGGTACGTCTATATAGCCCGTAAGTACGCTGGAGTTTTTTTTTTTTTTTTTTTTTTTTTCTTTCAGTGTACACAGTACACTGGGAAAAAAAAACATATTGGATCTAGAGTCCAGACTCTTGAAAACATTGACAAGAAAAAGTACTCTTGATTCAATCAGAATCTAGCTTAAATCAAGAACCAAGCCTCTTAATTTGAGCGGATTTCCTTTTGATTTAAGCTTAAATCTGATTGAATCAAGAGTCCTTTTTCTTGTCAATGTTTTCAAGAGCGTGGACTCTAGATCCAATGTGTTTTTTTTTTTTTTTTTTTTTTTTTTTTTTTTTTTTTTTTTTTTTCCAGTGTAGCAGTAGAGATTTTGGAACACCTCAAGGAAGATATGCCTTTTCTGCACCCAACGCCTCGATGGCACCCTTCTAAATTTGAGTCTTCGAGTGTAATTGCAACGCTGGTGGGACGACGGGATCTGCGGGTTCGGCGGCTAATTTTGCCCGCTTTCAAATCGGATTAGGCCCTGCATTCCCTGCAACGCTACGGAGCCGATGCCGGGGATAGCTGTGTAATGAGGAAAGGCCCCCGAGGGCGAAGGGAGGGCGGGTGCGAACCCAGGACCGAGAGAGTCGCGGGGTCTCATCGAAACGTGCTGTCGCGAGCCCGGATTGAATTGATCAAGTGATTCGCTTTTTCAGCGCTGCCATTCAATCCGAATTCATTTTAATCAAAGATTTTGACCCTTCCTTAGTTCATTCAAAACCTCAAACTTAGAATTTATAACGTCCTTTTTTTTTGTTCACTAGAAAAAAAACACGTTGGATCTAGAGTCCAGACTCTTGAAAACATTGACAAGAAAAAATACTCTTGATTCAATCAGATTTTTGCTTAAATAAAGAAAAAATCGGCTCAAATTAAGAGGCTTGGTTCTTGATTTAAGCAAAAATCCGATTGAATCAAGAGTATTTTTTCTTGTCGATGTTTTTAAGAGTCTGGACTCCAGATCCAATGTGTTTTTTTCCCCAGTGTTTTTATTTTTAAGCGAGGAAAAAAAACACCCAGAAACGCGGTTCTGTAACAAAGTGGTAAAATAATGCTAGGCCTACACTACTTTGAGCGGCAAACAAGGCTAAAAAGTTCGAAAATTTCAATTAGAGTCAAAAAATTATATTTGAGTAATTTATTAAACCACTTATTTTTATCCCTCCTCCTTATCAGACCTCTCTCTTCCTCTCCTCCCTTCCGCAATGACAGCGTATTGAAATCAAATACCCATCCTGCCATGAACACTGAGATCCCTTAGAATATACATGACATGTCTCATGTCATAATGGATACAGCACCTTTGATCTAAATTCGTCAAATTTATACCATTCTCGGATATTTTCATCAGTTTTTTCTGCCTCCTTCTGGCTGATGACGTCATTGTGACACTATCGGGGATGTCGGCGGGCAGCTCTTTGATGACGTCAGTGTGGCACCTCCTTTATTTTTATCATAAAAATAAAGGATCCTTTTAGAATCTGTAGTTATACAGATTCTTCAAATAGGATCAAATGTATTTTCTCCTGGGAGAACATGCTCAATGTACAGATATAGGGAAAACTCTACAACCTAATTGAAGCGAAAAAGATTCGAACATGCAGGGTAAATATTGCAACCATCTTAAGTAGACTTATCCCTCCGTACTAAAAAGCTCAGCGCAATGAAGCTAATTGGTAATCTGTAAACTCTTCCAAACTGATGTTAGGATTTTCACGTACTCAAATAAGTAAAAAACAGCCACACGGAAAAGGACTTAGAATTTTAACTTAATATATTAAAATTGCATTTGAACCTATGATTCATTTTCTAGACAGGTGAAAGTCTATGCGAGGAAAAAATGGGCGCAGTTAGCGAATGACTTTAATTTCGACCGCATTGCTTAAGAAACAATTAACTTTTTTATTTGAATATGAAAAACTTCATCCGTTTGAGAAAATAGAGACTTGCGTGCGTTGTAAGTTTGCTTTTCTTTCGTAATACAGTCCATTTCATGCAGCAGAAATCTAGTTCAACGCGCAGGAAAAGGCAGCAGTTTTAAATAAAGGCCGCGCTTCAAAAACCCCTCCGCATATGTTTCCATTCGTAATAACATTTCGCGCGTTGAAATATTCACCGTTCGTTCCTTGATTTCGCCAATTGATGCCGGCAGATGAAAGGGCAAAACACCTGAAACGGACTTTGTTATACGCCAGCGCAGCTTTAAAAGGCCTCACAATCATTTTGTAATTACTCCGTCGGCGGAGGGTCTCTGTGCCCCGCGGTGGGGGGAGGGCAAAAAGACGGGGGGGGGGNCGGGTTGGAGGGGGCTCTGCAGAAACTCGGCGGGATAAAGGGATAATTATATTACACAAACGCGGGCTAATTAAAAGGGCTTGAGCTCTCGCAAACCTGTGAGTGAGACTCGGGATGAAGGGGGGGGGGATTATGATGGGTGCTCTGAAGTCGGGGGCGTAGGGGGGTCGTCGGGTGAAATGTGTGCGGTTTCTGAGGCCGCGGAAATTGCTGAACAAAACGAATGGATTGCGTCAAATGAACACCGTGTCCTCGAGAATCCCTTCTCTCTCACTCGTTTTTCTCCTCAAGTTCGTTTTCTTTCATGTCCACAACTGATTTTGTTCCTTCTTAGATTTTATTTAATTTTCCGTCTCTACATAGAATTTTCATTTTTGCGAGTAAAATCTGGTGTTTCGAGAGGTGGTGACTGCTCATCATCCACGATCACGTGTCAGGCTGCGAGACAATTCAGCAAAATTGAATGGAAATTTAGTAAAAATTTGATGAAGATTTTATCGAGAGTTAACAATTTCATCAAAAGTTGAAAAAAATGAAGCAGCATTTAACTCTAATTTGAGCAAGATACTACACAAATTTGATTACAATTTGACCACAATTCAAGTAAAATTTGACCGAAATGTCGTCAAAATTTTACCAGAACTCAGTCGTAATGAAGCAATTTGATCTATCTAATTCGGTTGGATTTCACGTGAATCACCGTGAAATGATAAAAAACAAAAATATCACAAGACAAAAGTTTAAACACAGCACGACTGGCAGTTCATCAAACTTTAAAAAAGCTATCAATTTCAGCATTACGAGACAAATTTTGTTAAAAATAAAATAAAATTTAGAAATGAAAAAAAGACAAAATTTAATACAAAAATTTGAAGCGATCAAACAAATTGGAAATGAAATCGGAGTTGCTCGGCCGAGGAGGATTTTATCATAAAATTTCGAGCTGTCCAGAATCTTAAGCGGTTGCACAACTATATTTCCAACCCACTCTTCATTAACTGGAAAGGAAGGAGCGGCGTTCCAGTGGCGTTGCGTGCTTTGCGATATATCGATTGATCTGCCGTTTAAACCAATGGAAAAGAATCGATAAACAGGGTGTTCGTAACGAACACCTTGATAATCGATTCTTTACTATAGCTTCAAATGGGGAAATATCGATAATCGATTGTTCACGCCACGCCACTGCGGCGTTCAGCTCACCCAGGATCATCTCCCTGAGCGTGAGCGCGCCCTGAATGTCTCTCGAGCCAGGAAACCCGTTCTCCCGGAGCCCTACTTTAGACTCGAGACATTAAGCCGTGTGTAAACAATGCCCCCCGAGAAATTATACTAACAAAAAAAGAGTATTGTTCTAATCAAGCTCGGCTGTGAAAAAATTGAATCCATGAGTCACGCGAGAGACACACACCCACGTAATTGTATTCATCCGCGGCCTCTCACATGCAAGTGAGTACTCACTCATTGTGAGCCGTTCATTCACGTGGACATGAGAATGAGAAGCGATGATGATTAAGCCTACCCCCCGACGCCCCCCGGCGGCGCCCCTTTCGCGACCGCATGGTGCGAGACGCGAGATGATCAGAAGTCTAGTTCGGTGCTGGGCGGGCACCCATCGACCGTGACATTGGACGGCTGGCCCGAACTGATTCTGATTCATAAAGAGCAGATATGCCACGTTGAAGCGATATTTTATTTGTCTGGAGCGCTTTTTGAGATATTTCTTGACGGTCTGAATGATTTAAAAACAGCCGCAATAGGTCAAACATTGATCACGATTCACGAAAGTGTTTCTTGATTGGCTGATTTCAAACTGAGGAAATGGGTTCGATCGTATAAGCGAACTTTTTTTCTGAAACCAAACCGTATCGTATCGAGAGAGTGGGATCCGTATAAGTAGAGTTCGGATTCATGAACCGAGTATACAGTTTACTCATTTTGAATATAATACGTTGGTGACATCATGCAACGTACTACGCATTGCTCATGAATCGTGGTGCGTCCTGAATTTCATAAAATCTTCTAACTGGTACTGGAGGTGATGGATGACGTCCTCTTCCGTTGTTTTCAAATAGTTATATCTCTTCATAATTGCAAGTAGGAACTTAGCATAGACAGACGTCGCTGCTTTTTGCTGCTTATGGTATAACGTAAAAGCACGAGTTTGTTTTTATCTGAATGGCATTATTAAATTATTTTGGAAAGCTAGAACGGTGCTGAAATTTATTTTTCTATCAGCTCATGACAATGATCGGGTTAGAGAGGAAAATATGCAAATTCAGAAAATACGCTCATCGGATAAAAACCCCTACACAAACACAATTCGCAATGTGGCAAAGGTGCCATAAGCGTTTTGCAGTCGGTTGGCCCGTCAGTTTTGATGCCCGCTTCTTCTCTCGCGCGGTACGTCAGGTATAACTATTTAGTTAAAACCTTGAAACCTTGTGCGTTTCTAAAATTATAATCCACGTATGTGCACGGGATTTTTTTTGTCTGTGGTCACAAGAGTAAAAAAAAGTAATAAAAACGTCAAATGTATCGACGCCGAGTTTGGAGAGCCCGCGAATTTCATCACGGTCCTTCTCTCCATGAAAAATTATTTACGCTCAAAGTAGCTCGTAATGTGACGTGAAAATGTTTACGACGACAGCTGAAGTGTATTAGCTTGGGAGGCAACTAATAATTCTGTGGGGATGAGTCTCGCCTCCTTGTTATTATCGAGAAGAGCTGTGTAATGGCTGAAAATCCGTTGCGATGTTGTCAACTTTTGGTGAACTATCTGTCCCATAGCGGGAAAATGCACATCAAGCCACGGAAAATCTGTCCTTCATCAACCTATCTGCTTGAGGTGTACACTGTGGAAAAACTTCGCTGGAAAATTGTAGCCACTCCTCGGAGTATAACTTGTGACAGTTGTCCGAAGAATAGCGTTGCAAAACATGTACCTCGATTTGTTGCGTTGCAGATTTCTTTATTTATATTTATTCGTAAAAAATGAAACGAAAATTATTTTTTTGAATTTTTACCGTTTTTTTTTCATTCTGTGCCGAATTTCTGTTTGAATTCGAACAAAAATGTGTATTCGATCCTGTTTTTGAAAAAAAAGAAGCAACAGTAAAAATGTTGGAACTTTGCAATTATTGAGGAACATATTTTGGAACTTTCTTTATCGAATAAGTAGTTCCATATTTGTTGGTTACGCTTATCGGAAAACTTTTGTAGTTAAACATTCAAATTATTCGGGAGAATAAAACTCATCGACGTCACGAAATTAAAATTTACTGAAACCCAAAAAATGTAACTTCTTGAGGAGAGATGGACATTTGGAGACACGTTTCTGTTCCAATAGGACAGCATGAATCGTTTTTTTGTGATGCATAGTCGTAAGTTAGGGTATATCCCTAGTCATATTCTTAAATTTTCTGTAAGCGAGAAAATACCTCCTGATAGCATATTTGTACACGGGAGTTAATGCCTAGTCTGTTTGGCAAACATGGTCACATTTCGTGCCTTCCTGTTTTAATATTAACGCCGGACACGAACAAAATAGCGTGTTTGGTGGCACTTATGGTCCTGAGGAATCCGATGCAACAGGTTGTTCTTCAGGTATTCAAGAGCTTTTTATCAGGTGAGCAAAGGTTGTGGTTGATACCCATTCTCATGTTACCCAGTCGTTTTGTTTTCAGTTTTTGTGAAAACCACAGCTACTGTCCTTCGTTGTTCGTGGTCTCAATTTTTATGCCAAGGTCCAGCCTTACCGCAACTTCCGCGTGGATTGTGATATTCCTGTAGGAAGGAGGATTAATATCGAAAGTTCCCATTCTCTTAACAATGATTAACCAGCTTACTGAAGTTTTGGACTACAGAAAATACATTTTTTTCTTAAAACTTTGACAGAAATTTTTCCGGAGTATTTTTTCTTAAGGAACCAGTCACTGGAAAAAGAGGCATGATTTAAGTAGAAATACTCTTGCGTTCGTCGTCAAGAAGATTTCCGCGTGAATCAGGAATGAAATCGGTTTTTTATCCTGCTGTTCGACAAAATCTTTTCAATTTGTCGATTCTCTTTGATCTCGCCACACTGAAAAAAAAGTAGTTAGCGTTGAGAACTAATTTGGTTGGTTCTCGCCAAGTAGAATCAAAATTAGGCTTCAGAACTAATTTATTGTACTGAAGCACCAATCAATTCGCTTCATACGCTGACTTGACTTTACTAGAGCGCGAACCAGAATTGGAAAACAGCACTAGCTGTAAAATTAGCGCTGTGGTAAGACAAATTCACCTTCGGGTCAAACTAATTCGCCCTCAACACTAACTGCCACATTGTCCGTTACATTTATTTAGTTTCGAAAAAGTGGCGTCGGTACAACAGCCTCAATCGCGTCAGCTCGTGAAAATCAATTAAAATGTGAAATTTCGGGCTCGTTTGACAATGTAAATACTCCCGGTATGATTTATAGTGTCCTCTCTTTCTTGAAAACGTTCGAAAGCAACATAAATAAACCTGTTAAGGTTAGAAATCGTCTGTTCGATTCAAAACGTAAACAAGCATGATATTCGTTGGAGTCGTCAATCTTCTGTATTAAATTGCGATTAAAGCGTTCCGCGTTCAGTTTATATTTTACGAAAATCTGTGAACTTACTGCTTACTTCTATAGTTCGTGTTCTCCCGTAATTTCAAAAGAATATCTCAAGTGTTCGGACGAGATATGTTTATTCAGTGTGAACATTCGCTACCGTTTCATGTGTGAGTGTGTGTCTCTCTAAAGGATAATTCTGTCTACTTGCACATACCTATGGGATATTCCTTTCCTCTGTCGTTCATTTGGAACCGGTCAGTTGATTTTTACCTCTCATCTTTTAAGAAATCTTCTTTTCCTGAAAGTATTGTCCAGTTATCATTCGCTAAGCCGTTTTCTCCTCTCTCAGTTTTGAGGTTAGGTTGACCCAACCCTACCGAATGCGAATTAGAGTAGCGGAATTAGTTTCCAGCACTAATAGTGGTTAGTGTACAGAAACCAAAAATCATGTGTGTCCAAATCACACAATTTGAGTTAGTGTATAGAAACCATTTTTAGTCATCTGACGCTAACTCATTTTTTTCAGTGCATGAAGATACTTTGTTTTGCACTTTGGCCACCGATATTTTGTTTGTGGCTGCCAGGTATGTTCGCATACTGCCGTTTCCTTTGGACTAGGAACTGGTGTGCATAACCTAACTGGATGCAGATTTGATGCTGGATGGGATTTCTATGGAGGATCTGCCGCATGCGGAGAGGTTCCCGTGTGCGTTGAACCGGTTTAATCATCGATCCGCGGTCCCGCTATTCGATCCTGGTCGCAGGGCCCCGGCACCGGCCTCGGCCGCCACAACCGCGACTCCTCCCCCGCGAGGTCCCTGTCCGCGGATCCCTCTCAGCCGTGTACAGGAATCAGCTGACCGAGCCGGGATCCAACTCACACCGGCTATTAACTCGCGCCAACCCCGTAATTATCACCGACCAAGTTGCCGAATCAGCCTCTTGTGTTCAACCAGATGAACATGGAAAAAAAGTTTCAGAGGTTATCCCCCTAAAATTGTGGTACCACCCCACACTGGAAAAAAAAAAAAAAAAAAAACACGTTGGAGCTAGAGTCCAGACTCTTGAAAACATTGACAAGAAAAAATACTCTTGATTCAATCGGATTTTTGCTTAAACCAAAACGAAATCCGCTTAAATTAAGAGGCTTGGTTCTTGATTTAAGCTGGATTCTGATTGAATCAAGAGTACTTTTTCTTGTTGATGTTTTTAAGAGTCTGGACTCTAGATCCAATGTGTTTTTTTTTCAGTGCAATTTTTTGGATGATATGGAAGTTCCCAATTAATTGTGATAGTACCGTAACTCAAGTAGGAGCCAAGTCGTTATAGAACTTTTTGATAAATATGACCGATAAAGTTAATAAAATAAGTGATACCAATTAGGAGTGGTACCACAATATTTAAGTCAGCAACTTAATTCATTGGGGGTACTACTATTATTAATTGGGGGCAATACCGCATTTCGCTGCTCCTCTGACGTAAAGGCGTATCTCTATTTTCACGTGAGCCCTGAAAAGCATGGGGTTATATGAAGAACAGGGCTCACGTAGACATTTAGCTACGCCCTTACGTCAGAGGAGCGACGATTTCTCGCAATTAAGCGAATAGCGTAATTGTTTAAGATGCAAGAAGAATGTGCAAACCTTCCATACCCTTCGCGTGTCAACTTTGATTCCTCTAAATTTTCCGTTGGATAACGATGCTGATCCCAACGCTGCCCTTTTCTTTTCACTGGGATATGAAACACGGAAATGAAGTGACCGTGAAAAAAGTTCAATTCTGGTCATCGATGGTCGTCGACCAGAGACAATAAATAGAAACCTTTTCACGGCGACACTGGACCACTTCTCTCATCATCGAACCCTTGAGATTATACCTCCTTTTTTGCCATCAGAGCGACGCTCCTAAACTCTTTAAAGAAAGAAAATATGAATAATTGAGACTCGAGGAACTACCGACTGGTCGGGTATTTTTGTCGATTTTTGTCAGGAAACTCGGCAACCCTGATTCACATTTTTGTCTATAAATATTCTGTTCGTATCCTGACAATGAGTACCCAGGTATCAGACTGTGCAAAATTTATTATATTCACCTTCCAAAACTGTATCTTTCGATGAGCTGCACACTTTACCAAGAATTTGAAGTCCTTGAATTTACAAGTGATTGTAATAAATTAATCCTCAAATTAATGTGTTTGGAGCATTAGAGGAACACAATACAGCATGAAGGTTTTTTTTTCGGCATGGTTGCCTTTTTACTTTTTTTGGTTTCTTTGTCTGTTGTTCACTCTTTGATTATTGATATGAAACCTAATTAATAGCACAAAAATCGAGATTCCTTCAAGTTCTGAGAGTCCACGTCAAATAAGTGTACGCTCTTTCAGACCGAAACAGAGGATCCGCCATCTTGATTATTGCATTTACTTCACACGTAAAAGTTAGAGTACCTAAATTGAGAGAGTATGGCCACTGGGCCCCATGAAGAGGCTTAGGACCCAAAAAATGGCGGTGCTTTGTTTTGGTTTTTGTGGATGAGAGGGGGCTCATTGCCAACTTTTGACCGTTATCACCAACCGCACTTGCTGCCAACCTCATTACATCTAAGATAATTTTTCTCAAGAATTGCACACGGTTAGCCTTAAAAATATGTAAAGAAGTCGCAATAGTGCATTTGGGTAAATTTCTCGTTACGATAAGCAAAGAGAACTAAATTTTGAGTCATTTTGCATTACATTAATTTATGGCGTCCACCATTTTTGGGTCCTAAGGACTCCATTCAGCCTAAGATGGCTGAGCCAATCAGAGGTGGTAACACCAGTGGTCATACTCTCTCAATATTATTACTCTACGTAAGAACATCGTGTCAGCCTACTTTTTCGCGACCAATGAAAAACCAGCAGAGAAATGGCCATACTCGGTCTATAAGGGTACTGTAGTTTAGTCTTGCTTTTGACTTGATTTCGATACCATCAAATGGAATTAATGCCTAGATTCACCTCAAGTGTGTTAGCGCACTGCAGATATTTATGTTTACCTCTCAGTCGTTTGCTTATGCTTGCCATTTCCCCGGCGCGGTGGCGGGTGGTGTGACTGTGACATACTGCACCCCGTCTGGCTTTTGTGCGAGCGCGGCAGGTTTATCCCCTTTGCTGACAGCAAGCACCCGCACCGCGGTTTTACGGTCCATGCGCTGCATTCTTAAAATGCTCACTCCTTCAAATGGAACTTGATCCCGGAATATTCCAAGGATTTCTCTCTTTATTTATTCCTGGATGGCTCTCGCATCAGCTGTTATGCAGTCCGAGGTCCCTTACTCCATTTAAAGATCCGTACTATTGTACCTGCACGTAGAGGGTGGTTTTTCCCCGCTTACCCCAGTTGGATGAGGAATTCAGATTTTACTGTAATGGATACCGAATTTTTTCGAATTATAACGGGTTTTCATCACTTTACCTACATGTGTGGAGGACCGATGTCGAATCCGGCATTTTATCGAATGTTTGAGTGTCTGGTCAGTTGGTTGGATTTCAAATATTCAAGTAGATGCATCGCTGCTTCTCTCACGAAAGAACTTAACTCCATTTCAATGTTGCCAAATTTCCCCACAAAAATTGCACTTTAATAGGGAGGGGTTTGGGACTTTATAGTTGAAAACTTCACTGATTTTTCTTTTGATCTCATGCAAAAACCAGAAAAATTTTCAAGAAAAACTGCGCAGGTAAGCAAACACTTGGAAAAAAATCTAATTATTCGAGTCAATTTTGCAATCTTTAAATAAAGTTACGTTCCCTCGTCCGGGGACGAATAAGCGAAGCTTTTGAAGTCAAGATGACTGAAATTAAAAGCCACCACGCAGGGATATAAGGAAAAAAGAGCGTTCCTGTTCCATTGGTGATGGGAATTGGTCTTTTTTACCGTGTTTGATTACATCCTCACTTTCTTAATCGAAAATTTGAAAATTTCTTTGAAAAAAGAGAAAAAGAAGAAATTGCCCTTTATCTTTCAACCTTTGCTTGACTAAAACGCCTGACTCGTTCCTTTTCGACGAAATCGGCAATTTCGAACAACAGCTAAAACGATTGGCGAGATGCAAGAAGGTCATAAAAATTGAGTGGCTGGTACACGTCTAGCATTTGCAAGCTGGCCTTGAGTCGCTGTACTGCTCCATTATTATTATTTTCAGTCAATCCGTGTATGCAGATTCTTTGCCCGAGGGGGCTGTTCCTAAATCGATTCGTCTTCTCCGAGACGGGTAACATGCGGGTATTTGTTCTAAATGCTCATACTTTTTCTTCTTTTTCCCTCGGTCTGACGATCTTTTTTTAAATAATTTCATACTGCTGCAAGAGGTATTTAGATTTATTGAACTTGATTAGTGTCAGAAGAGAGATATTCTAAGAAGTGCTACGGAACACGTAGACAAATTTTGACGGAGCGATTCCTTCCCTCTTCTTATTCTCCCCCCCCCCNCCCCCTTCTGTTCCTCCTCCTCCTTCGTTGGTGGCCATTCTCCTCGTCGAATCAATACAAAACCGCAGCATTTTTATAGTTTTTGCTCTTTATCAATAAATATACCATCAATTAAAATCCTCTACGAACTGGAAAAATTCATTTCAAGTTCCATTTTTTTCTTTCATCATCATGTTTCCTTTTGTTGGGGATAGCTATGCGCGACAACCTTTGCAAGACCTTCGAAATTTTTGAGTAAAAAGGTGGTTTTAACATGTATGTGAAACTTAACATTTCATACTACTACTACAGTTTCTCTCCTGTATAAATGTTTACCACTATGTGGACAGATATCCCAGGTGCCTTGGCTCTCAGAGGGCGCCGTCCTAATCGGTCAGCCCTTACTTACTTACTTACTTACTTACTTACTTACTTACTTACTTACTTACTTACTTACTTACTTATTTACTTAGTTATTCACTTATCTACTTACTGGTTTAATTTTCCATCATGTATCCATTATCTACATTTTAAAAAGCAAAGGGAATTTTATTCGTGAAAAAATTTTGGAAAGCAGGTGTTTTAAAGTTCTAATTCCAGGGTTTTGTTCATATTTGCACTTGTAACAAAAATGCCTAATCAACCAGTTATTTCTGGCTTAGAAGTCAGAGAGTTTCACAGTACAACACGTTCTTAACACGCCAATTTTAACTCAACCATGAGTTGATACAGAAATGTTTGTGTAAGTCAGGAAATTTTAAAATTTAAGGAAATTTGTCGCCACCTCGTTTTAGCATTAAAGAAATCACCGTGCAGGCCTGTAACCCTGGATAAAAAGTGGAATCCTCCGTTAATTTTAGACCTGTTTGCAAGTAATTCACATCCTGAGACGTGGAGATCGTGTTAATCTTGTCTCGGTGGGGCAGTGGCTGTGTAACATATAACACATGCAGATGTATGTTCGCAAATGTGACGTTACGATAATGAGCCTATGGAGCTGTAATTGCTCTGCTGCAAGAACATTTACGCTGTCACCGGTGTAAATGGAGGCTAATAGGCTCTTATTATTATGTGAGCGCCTATTCATGTGTTATACTGGCTGATGAAGTCCTAGCTTGATTTCAGTTTTCTTCTATTTTTGTCATCTCCTGGCTCGAGTAGCCTGTCAAACGTCATTTTAAAAGAAAAACAGAAAAGGGAACAGAACAGAAAACAAATCCATGTTCCATTAAAAATTGGGATTCCTAATTGCCGTGCATTCGTCATGATACCATTTGGGTATCAGCAGCATTTATAATCAGTAGTAATCAAATCAGCTTCGTGAAAACTGGGTTGTCGGTCGAGCAACACGTCATTAACCTTAATTTAATTGACTCAGAAACTGTTTCGCGCTCTTTGCTAGCGTGATTGAAACAATCATCGAAAAGGGAATTCTCGAATCGACGGGCTCACCGCGATTACCTAACCTCAACTAGATTATCAGTCCGTCATAAACTCATTGGCGACCTCCAAGTCAGCTGTTGATGAAATATGCGCACTTTCTTCTCCCTCGTGCAATATTTCACTCCGCAAAAGGACATGACAAAAGCTCACTGCAACTGGGACTCCATTCCGAGATGCCAATTTTTCTGTGTCTGCTGGCATCTATTAGTTCGTCCATTACCATGTCCGGAGCGGTATTCTCAAAATTTTATTTACCATGACTTGTTTTATCGGGACACAAAAAGATCCGAATGCGGCTAGCGAGATTGGGGTCGAGTCAATTGGCAATATTTAACGCGAATTGAATGATGACCTTCGAATAGTCAAGCATCATCAGTCGTAACCATCTATTTACGCGTAATGAACAATTCCTTTGCATTTGAGCCGCTTTGTTTGAAAACGACTCAACTCCAAAAAGGGGGGGGGCGGTCGAGTACATAAAGTGAGAAAAACTGATTTGATGTGATTCTTATCAATTAAATGTCAATAACTTCTTGTTATTGTTTAGCTGTCCCAATGAAACCAACAGGCACATGTTCGGAGGTTTTCACTTTCTTTGGTCTTGAGAATTTAAGTGATTGAAAACTTTACTGCCGTGTTATGGAAGAACGCCGTAAGAGCATTCGGACGTCGCCAAATTTTCCCCGAGAAAATATCTATTTTCAAAGAAAGTCACGAATATTTTTCTTTGAAATTTTTGGATAATTCAGCTTTAATTGCGGATGAACTTCCGTCCAAATTTGAAACATAAATATTCGCAAACTTCTCTAAAAATGTGTGCTCTATTCGAGAAAATTCTTTAACCGCTGCAGGAGGCTCATATACGGCGATCTTCCTCAGCAGCGTAGTACAGACATAGAGGGTCGCTTCCAAATAGGACAAAATTTGCTAACGATAAATTTTCAGGAAATCCAAAACATTTAAAAAAAAAATAAAAGATGAGCTAAGTCTTCTAAACATTTTTCTGCAATGAATAACAATTCTGAAATTTTTGGAGTTAGTTCGTTTTTTGCCTAAGAAATTCAATTATATTTAATTGTTGTATGGTCCATCGTGGAAAAGTGACAACGTGATATCCGAAGCACTTTTGCTTTCGGGTTTTTGTCGTCTCGCGCGGTCTTGTGTTTCAAGCTTAACTCACTGTGACAGAATGAAACGTTTACCGCAGTCTAGCGCGGGTTATGTTTTCATTATGCGTTCGTTCTCCCCGCTTTTTTTCTTGAGGACGGTCGGGGAAGCAGGTATTAAATTTCAACAACCTTTGCTTTTCCCCCGCACTTTTTATTCATTTCTTTACCAGCTCTTTTCTTTTATTCTCGCCGATAGAGAAAGTACTGTGTAGGTCTCGCAGCTCAGAGTTTATATTGTCCCCCAAGGTATGTGCGTTTCACATGACTGATTTGTTGCCCCTTAAAATGAAGCTCCCCATCCAATGAATTTTCTATATCATGCCGCGATTGATTTTCAGTTAAATTTTAATAGCAGAGTTCGGAAACTACGTATCTCAGTAGCGGTGTTTCAAAATTTAATTTTCCCCAAAAGAAACTCGATAACTTCTCATTTGAAAGCTCCTGAATCAAAAAAATTCTCTGAAATTTCCGAGCAATTTTGCCGATAAGTCCCCTAATCATCGATACTTCACAACAGACAGTCTGTAACGTCGTAAACCAAGATGCATTAGAATTGTGAGTTTACAGGCCTTGAAAATTAAAAGACAGAGTCAGAGAGGGCCTAAATCTGGAATTTTAGTTGTAATCGGACCCTCAAGTTGTAGGTTTTGAAATTACAAATGGCCAGTATCCCGGGCCCTTGAGCGCTAATCCATGAACTTGAATTCTGAATTTTAGAAGTTTACACTTATGTGCATCGACCCAAGGAAAAATTCTATTTGTATAGCTTTCATTACGCAATAGCCTGTGAGGAACCTTTATTTTTTGCTCTCCCTTAAACACTTCTCCCTACCTAAAGAAACCGATGGCGCATACGTTATCCTTAAGATAAGCCCGAAATAATGGTTCATTTTTTCATTTTTCTACTGTTTGTATAGGAAAACCATTGTGGTGACATGACATTGCTACTCAGATGTCGACTACGTTTCCTGAATCTTATCAGCTTTGAAAATTTACCAGTCAAAACAAACGATTTTCATTTGTATACTTGTACTTTCAGGTATCTTGAAGTCAATTATTTGCTACGAGCAGTACAGAAAACAAGAAAAACACATACTCCATGTGCGGGTGCCACAAAGTTACGGCAATCTTCACTCGTATCACATCTGAACTTTATCCGCACGAGGTCAAGGAAGCGAAGTGTTTATTCGGCGCAGCGCGGGAACATGAAAGAAAATGCAGATGATTCGAAATAAAAACGCCATCATTTCTAATCTTAGATCAGTGATTAATGATAAAGATGGCGCAGGCCGAGGGTTTGAAGATTGGCTAAGCGTTGCCAAATCCATCCCAAAGACTTGACAACCGTCGAGACATTTGTGAAATTTTTAACAAGTCTGGCAACATTGAAAACCTCACATTGCTGCACCGAGAGGAATGCCCTCGGAAAAACGTACAAGTGTCGAAAAATGGATTAATGGATTAGGGCGGGGGAGCGGAACAGGGGTGGAACATGTGGACATCCGATCGGGCATACCGGTAGAGGAAATGAGCAAAAATGGGGGTGGAGGGGAATAACTTAGGGGTGCACCCCTTCGCCCCCTGTTGCACTCAGCGCGTGATTAATTAATGCATAGCATACGACCCCACGTTGCCAAATTTACAAGCGAATCGGCACGAGTAAAAAACTGGTATATTTAGCCGCATTATTGGCTGATTTGACTATTGTACGGGCGGCATGCGGGCTTCGGGGTGTCGAAACATCGTGTAAACAAAAAGGGTGTTGATAACTTTTGTAACAGATACGCTAATTAAATCGGTGGTGAGCGTCTTGCGTAAAAAATAGCAAACAAACCTTTCGACTCATGCAGCCACTGTATTTACATTACACAGGGTGCCCGGAAGATTGATTTGTATTTCGAACGAGTGTTTGAACTTTCTTTGCAACATTTATCGAACGTACACTGTACAGCTAAACTTATTGCAGTGGAATGACGTCATCGGTTTTTTACAACTGACTCTAGAATATGTGGACTTGTTAAAATTATCTTTAACTCCACATCTTAATATTTTTATTAAACTACGAGTATATTTAAATTTGATAATAATTTTCGGGTTAATTAAGGAACGCATACAGAACCCGAATTATATTTACCGAAAGTGTCTTATGTCTAATGAATGCAGCAAGAAGTCAGAGAGAAGAAACTCCCTCTCAGACTTTCAAGGCAGCACTCGTCTTAGTTCTGGATTTGACAGAGAATTTTAACATCAATTTTTTGAAGAAAGTTGATTAATGAATAACGAGGGAAACGTTGCACTTTTTGCACGCTGTTATATAGATGCAATACCCTTTCGTATTTGGGTGCCAAAGAGCATAACAACTTAAAGACTCATCGTCTCTCTGAAAATTTCATTTTCAAAGAATTCTATTTTGAGGATGCGGTATCGGAAATATGAACGAATATCGCAGCGCTATTTTGAATCAAAATTTTTGATAGGGTTAGGTCTTGAAGATATACACAGAAAGACAAATTAACTCAAAATTTTGGTGAGTACGGGAAGTAAAACACAAAATAACCCTAGCCTTCGGTTGACAATCGCCGCGCATCGTGCCGTACGCGCAATGCTTGAAGTATTCCCGCAGTCTTGTAGGCGCCAAGTGATCCCCGCCGACCGCACTGTGTTTGGCGCCATGCGTGAAGTTTTCCTCTAGTCTGGTAGGCGCTAATATGTGTTCCATGTCGACCGCACTGAGTGCGGCGCACTCCGTATTGTGTTTGGCGCAATGCGTGAAGTATTCCAACTGTCTTGTAGGCGCTAATACGCCTTTCAAGCTGATTGCACTGTGCTTAGCTGAATGCCTGAGGGAAGGGGCACTTTCTGGCGAGTTTTTGCAATGTAGGCTAGGATTTCTAATCTAATCGCTCAACTCTTCAGTCATCAGTGATCATCAGGCGAACATGAGCGTTGAATGTCGGTTCTACATTATTGACTGTGCGGGGTCTGCAAAATTTATTCTCTCTGCCCGGTCTCATCGAAATTTGCCTCATTAAAGTCGCAATCGGAGGAATGGATTTTCCCAGCCCCTTCATCGTTTTCTGCGCTAAATTCACCGCAAACTGTACCAAAATCAACATAAAATGTATGTCGGTTTGTGTTTCCTATCCTATAATGTAACACAGGAACACAAATATGTTTATCAATGCACTTTTCTTTTTCATGGCGGACGATTGCGGTAATTGTTCATACACCTTATGAATTTGCCACTTGAATATTGGTTGCCCCAAAATAAGAATATTTTATTACACCCTGAATAGGATTCTTTTATCTGCGACAAAAAAGCCGAGCACAGCTTTTGCCATTTGAAGAACACCCTATGACCCGCTGATCCAAAAGGTAGCAAAGGAGTTGGGCAGCGACTACTGATTGAGCGCGAACACGTGTAATGGTGCCTCGTCTGGGCCAGACCATGCACAATAATTTTTATTGCCTTGACGTATCTCGTATCACGGAGAGCTTTCCGCACCCTCCCCTCTCCCCCTCCTCCGGCCTTTTTTAAACATGCAAGTTTATGACCCTGTGTACGGAGAACAAACACCGCTGCAACGTGCACCGCTCCAGCATCGTCGTAAATTCGTCCGTGTGTAATCCGGAAATAGGTACTTCCACCTTTCATGGATCCTGGAAACCCAGAGACAGAAACAGATTCCCTCCTGAAGCGAATTTTGTTTTGAAGCTCGGGACTTCTTTAGGGGTTCTGCGCGGTTCCGTCTCGAAGATCATCCATCCCGATTTAATATTTAGTTGCCATATTAATGTCATATTGATGAAATAGAATGGTTATATAACTTGTCGTAAAATTGAGGAAAATAATTGTGCGAACCAAAATTTTGGTTTGACGAAATTTTTAGCAGTGTCCCCAAGAAGCTGAAGTTCTGCTCTAGCTGTTTGTGGAGCAAGGTGACTAACACGTTGCTTAAGTATATTTAAAGTCGTGGAGTCGATGCACAGGGTGATTTGCTCTTGCTTTGCAGCCCTTCATAGCTTTATCTTTCATGGGGAGCAGTTGTTGATTTTCTCAATTTATTTCAGTTCAGATATCACTAAGCTGCGATAGCATCAGAACTAAATTGAATTATATTTTCGTTTTTCTATTCGTTTCTTACAGATTAAGCACTTAATCGTCGTGATCAATCAACTGAATTTGCATCGTATCTAAATGACATCAGGGTATAGTTCTGCGCGCAAATAGAGTGTTTCCGGCGATCAGTTGATGTAAAGGGAAACGCTGTACACTTTCACGCTAAATCATAGAACGTTTTCGGCGATCAGCCACTTGTAACCGGAAAAGCTGAAGAGTGCCGGTAGAAGTCTCTTCACTTTTGTTCGTGCATTTTTTTTTCTTCTAAAAATTTGCGTAAAAATGTCTCCCTAACGTTTTTTGTCGGCCTCCTGTGGTGTAGTGGTTGTAGCGCTAGCTCTACGATCGGGAGGTCCTGGGTTCGATTCCCGGCCAGGCGACCCGAGTCTGATGGTCTCAAACAATGGTTGCCTGGGACTGGTTGCTCAGTAGGGACGGAGGGAGCCGGGACTAAAAAGCGCGGGATTAGCCCTTGTGGGCTACTTAAAATGGTAAAAAAAAAAAAAAAAAGTTTTTAGTTCAACATTCCAAGCTGTATTTAGTTGGCAAGTGGCAACGTTTGTAAGAGGCGAGACAGGGACGTGACGTTTTTGGGATTGACTACTCGATATACTCACTTAGTTGCACCAGTTTTGTCTCCTCTTTTTCTGCTTCTCTTTCTTTGTTTTATTTCCTTAATTGTTTTTCCCAGACTTTGTTTTAAGTCTCAGTTTTAGACTTCCGTCCCGGCCAACGGCGGCGTCTTTTCCGTCAAACTTGTTTTGTTCAATGCAGCGTCGCCATGAACATTTTCCGGCGGAACCTCACTTTAATTAAGCTTCCATTTTACTGTTCGTTTTCGAGGGATAATACGATTGAATAAGCTCGAGACAAGCTGCCAATTTGTTCGCATTTATTCGTATCTATCTTGTATTTGGACGCGTCTGTTGGATTTATAAAAAAATGAGTCTACACAAATTAAATTGTAAGACATTAAGCAGCATGCATAATTTGCAGTACTTTTTAGACTAACTAAATAAAATTATATGCGGTACGTGCATTTTTTTAGCTTAAAAAAAAAAAAAGAGTTTTCTTTATGGGGAAGTTGTGAATATTTTCGTACCTATGTTTCCAAAAGATTCACTCACAAATTTATCTGAATTATCTAAAAATTCCAAGGAAAAATATTCATAAAATTATCATTACTTTTCCTCAAAAACAAATATTTTATCCGGACAAATGTGTCAGCATTCGAACGTTCATTCGGTGTTTTCCCTAACAATAAGTATGACAGAATATGTGTTAATCCTAAGAAGTGCACGATGGATGTGGATGTGCGACATGGTTTAAGCCATCGTTGCGAGCGAAAAAATAACCTGTGCGCCTTCACTATTTCGTATATGCAACACAGACATCCGCGGAGCAGCAATAGTTGCTGCACGCAGGTGTTGTCAATCATGTCGCAGCCCCATTTTTCGTAAATGCCATCTGTCCCCTCAGCATGACCGAATATGTGTCAATCCTATAAGAAGTGCGCGATGGATGTGGATGTGCGACATGGCGTAAGTCATCGTTGCGAGCGAAAAAATCACCTGTGCGCCTTCACTATTTCGTATATGCAACACAGACATCCGCGGAGCAGCAATAATTGCTGCACGCAGGTGTTGTCATTCATGTCACAGCCCCATTTTTCGTAAATGCCATCTGTCCAATCTTAATTTTAATATGAAAATAGTGGAGTTCGTAGCTTGCATACCCTCTTTCGTGTCGATTTCTTTCTCCTTCTTTCAGGCAGAAAACATCATACGCATTCGCCTGAGTACCTATTGAGATGGGCACCAGAGTCAGACCAACACAACGTTTTCTTCCCTATATCGCGGCATCCCTTAGACTCCCTCCTTTTCCCGGCTGTGGTAACCCCGGCAACGATGCAACGAGATTAAAGTCTGGACGCAGTGGGAAACTGGCGGTAGCCCGGCGACAGGCGTCTTGCAGTTTTCGCGATGCTGCAACATCTACAACTCATTCGACGCTTAAGCCCCGGTCTTCCGTCTTCCGTGCTTCAAAAGAGCCCCGCCGAATGCGTCTTGTGAGGTCTTGTCTGCCACGCGACTCGACGCGACGTTCGTCCGTCTTGCACCGCGCCTCCCTGTCACGTCATACAGTGGCTCACATTTCTACAAATCTAGCGAGCGGATCTGTAAATAGGCTCACATCAAGGGGTATATCGATCAATGGCCGAGGTGGGAAACCACGAATCTCCGTTTGCGACGTTGTAGACTGCCATGTCAAGTTTTATTTTTTCTCTGGGAAAGCTAATCAACTTAATCTCTTAAAAACTTTCTTGATTTTTCTTCTCTGTTAGCAAAATAGTCCGCGGAAATTTCAAGCTGTGTAATTGATTTTTGTTTTTCTACGCAAAAATAAAATAGGAGCAGAGATTTTAAAACACGGCCATGGAGAAACGTGGTTTTCCACTTTCGCCATCGATATTCACTGAAAAAAAAGTTACGGGCTATACAGACGTACCGTTCGTTCCGGGCTCCGAGACCGAAAGTTCCGGATGCTGGAGCCGGGTACTACACCGGGAAATTTCGGCTTCTGAGCCCGGAACGCAGACGGTCTGTCCATGTAACCCGTAAGTATTGCTTCCGGCCGGAGTTTTTTTTTGCGTGTACGATAGGAGTGGTCGACGGCTAGAGAGGTTTAAGGGCGGCCTTTCTCCAATAAGTTTCTGCATGCATCGGACAAAAAAAAAAATCCTGAAAGGGCGTTGGTAAAGGTCAAGTTTTTAAAATTTCTTATAAGAGAGTTTTGCTAGAGGTGGCCTCCTAGATTTCCTCCAGAAAAAGTTGAAGAAAAGGAGTGAGAAAGAGAAGAAAGGGAAGAAAAATATGAAGAAAAAAGTCGAAAGAAAAAGACGAAGCAAAAGAAATTTTTCCTCGTAGTTCTCTCTCTTTTCTTCCTATGTCTTCTATTCTCTTCTCTTTCTTTATCCGAGTAGATCAGACCAGGGAAAATAAATTACGCTTGTGCCCACCGTGCGTCAAGCTAACAAGCTCATTAAAAGTCGAATCATCTCTTCAAGGGACACGAACTCATTTATCGATACTTGCGAACATCTAATTAACTTCTCACGAGTTACGAGATTTTTATTGCCACTTGTTCGATTGAGCACTCGTGTTTTAATTATAATTCTTTGACCGGTTAGCTCATGCACGCCCACGCTCCGTCTGTTTACCTTTGGTAGCAATGTACACTCACTCCTTTATGTCAGAGCTTTAATAAGGTTCTCAGATGTGTAACAAATGACCAATAAAGCTGCTCTTAGATTGGCAACCAGTGGATTTTTGTGGCATAGTTGCGTAATTTGATAGTTGGAGTTTATGAATGAGCACCCAAGGATAGAAGATCCATCCAGATGTGAAGTGTTGACAAAAGTACACCCTTTATATCAGTGTTAAATCAGTGTTGATGCGTAAAAAATCAATACATTATATGTTTTTTTATCATATCACCGATTAGAAAAACCTTAATATGGCAAAAATTAAGCGGTAATCTTGCAATTCGGACATAGACATGGGGGCCATCCATCGATTTTTCCAAATTGCAATAGATCTCTTATAATATTGGGCGTAGTTACTTGTAAACTTGCAACCCCATGACAAGAAAAAAAACCCACTTAAACCTGATCCTGAACAATGTAACTAATATTTCTATTCATTTTTGTGTTTCAGGTATGTTGACTCAAGTCCTTTTCAAAGTTCCTAATCGAATCCTGAAGTAAGTGTCTTCATACTTTCAAAACTATTAAAAGATCTTTCCCTTATTATTTTTTTCTTCGGAAAAAACACGAAAAACGGGAATGGGAAATGAAATTCGCCTTTAACCCGCTGCAATCCTTTGAAATGGAAAACCTACTTTTGATTTACTTATGCAGGTATTCATTTGCAAAAGTTGATGGCTGCATGAAGTAAAAAAATGCGTACCTTAATGGCAATGTTTCAAAATCTTTGATCGTGTTCTATTCTTATATAAAGAAGACTAACACTGTTAGAAAACTGAGCAAAACATATTCGTAAAATTTCCAGTAAATTTACCCGAATAATTGAAGAAAATCTAACGTCGTAATCTAAGATCTGAATTTTTCGACCTCAGACATCAATGTATCCGGAATGTATCCCAGTGGCGTGGCGTGCTTTGCGATATATCTATATTTCCCTGTTTGAAGCTGTGATAAATAATCGATATTAAGGCGATCACCCTGTTGCTGAATGCGCTTCATTTTGAAAACATTTATATTTTTAAAACGTGACAAGTATTAGTAAAACATTTTCCAAGCGACATTAATCTCAATGAGCCGCAGTTGTGCCGATAGAAACTACAAAAATGAATAAAAGAGGGGAAAAAACCAAGAGGCGCGCAATCTTTAGTTTTAACACATTTGTACATCGATCTTTTAGAGTCAAATACGTCAAATTTTGAGCGTTTGTTTGCGCGTACACCTCGCTGCAGCACAATAAAAGCACATAATGTAAAAGAAAAAATTAAAGTGCTTTGAAAATAATTAAACTTGACACGGAACCACCAATATTTAAAAAACACACATTTTATTATTATTCTCATTTGATAAATTAATACATATGTTTTTCCCATCAATTTAAATGAGAATAATCAATGCAGAGTGTGCAAACATCTCAAAATCATAAGTTAAAAAACGCTGACTGTGCGAGTATAAAAACTAAAGCCTAACAGAGCGGAGCGGCGTGCTGCCAGCGCGAGAGGCTCACTGGCGCCTACAAACCTAAGTGGATACTTCACGCATTGCACAATGCTTGAAGTATCCACTTAGGTTTGTAGGCGCCAATGCGCGTTTCGCGCTAGCCGCCCGCCCGCCGTGCGGCAGCGCCTGAAGCAACTATTTCACAACAGAGGTGTTGCACAGTATTAAACGAAATTGAACGTATCAAGAATGATGGGCATCCTTTAAAAGTACAGATCTTTCCTCGCAAAATAAATCAAGATTCACCCATCGATACTTTTCCATAGGTTTAAATGGCCGACCAAATGACCAATCGATAGATCGGAAAGCACGCCACGGCATTAATGTATCCCCGTTCTTTTAGGTCCTTCCCAATAAGTTTAGCCCACCGAAGATTTTTCCCTGCTCCTGCATTCATTTCCGCAGTCAGAATCCGCTCACCTGACGAGGAGACTTATCGCTTTAAAAATTAAAAAATCAGTCAAGGAGTCGAGCTCAAGTTAATGTGCAGGCTCATTCGAGAAAAGCGTTTGCATTTCAAGTCAACATCCAAACACACATCACGTCGCGTCGCGCCGCTTGCCAGCAAAACGATATTTTATCCCGCCAAGTGAAACCACTCAACTCCAACGAAATCCCCGCACAATTACGTGGTTGTTTTTCGCGCCGCTTGCCGGCAAAACAATCTTCACCACGCCAATTAAAATCGCTCAACTCCAACGAAATCCCCGCACAATTACGTGGTTGTTTCTCGCGCCGCTTGCCAGCAAAACGATATTCATCCCGCCAAGTGAAACCACTCAACTCCAACGAAATCTCCGCACTATTACGTGGTTATTTCTCGCGCCACTTGCCAGCGAAACGATATTTATCCCGCCAAGTGAAACCACTCAACTCCAACGAAAGCCCCGCACACATACGTGGTTGTTCCTCGCGTCGTTCGCCAGCAAAACAATCTCTGCCCGCCAAGTAAAACCACTCAACTGTAACGAAAGCCGCGCACAATGGAGATGTTGCATGTGTGAGGAATTTGAATTTTGACTATTGATTCTTATGTAAAAGTTCGCGAGAAACACGATGGTGCCACTGGTTTTCTCTGAAATCAACTCCCAAGCTCAAAAAAAGCTCTCAAGTTGAGGCTGTGATGGAGGGGATATCCCACGCTATCCTGAGAGTCCACCTCTACATCAAGACAAACTCTCCATGCAAAGATAGGGAGCAAATACTTTAGCAGTGATGCCGTGTTTCCAGTTTTGAAGTCCCCAAATAAAGTGGCAGCCCTGTCAATGTATTTGCTCCCTACCTTTGCATGGAGAGTTTGTCTTGATGTAGATGTGGACTCTCAGGATAGCGTGGGATATCCCCTCCATTTTGGCCTCAACTTGAGAGCTTTTTTTGAGCTTGGGAGTTAATTTCAGAGAAAACCAGTGGCACCATCGTGTTTCTTGCGAACTTTTACATAAGAATCAACAGTCAAATCGCAAATTCCTCACACATGCAACATCTCCATTACGTGGTTGTTTCTCGCGTCGTTCGCCAGCAAAACGCTCTTTACCCTGCCAAGTAAAACCACTCAACTCGAACGAAAGGCTCGCACACTTAGGTGGTTGTTTCTCGGGAGGACGGATCCGTAAATAGACCTCCCGAGGGCCCCGAGTAACGGTCGAAGGAGGAAATCCAAGGTGGATCCGGAGCCGAAGCGGTTAATCTATTAAACATGAATCAAGATGCGTCAAAAGTTTGAGCGAGCGTATTTTCGGAACAGCGGGACGGCATGGCATCGCGATCTCCAGCTTGTCAAAGTCGATAATTAAGCACTCAAGGGGCAAGATAAATAAGGAGGGAAACGCCGAGTGCTCCGAAGCTGCCAGCTCAACCGGCTCTTAAATTTCCCTACCAGGCACTTGGGTATAACTCTTGCTTAAGTTAATTGACGTAATTAAAGCTCGGACTTACCCTAAATTTATCCAGCAATGGACGTCGTGGTGGTAATTATCAAGGCATACTTGCCGGGTACAAATAGTGAAGAAAATGTGATGGTTACCTAAGTGAACAAAATGTGCAAGAAAATAACGCTCAACTTCATCAGTGTACTTTATTATAAACAATGGTTGAGTGATTTGACGTAGCATCTGAGCTGCTTGGACATTTCTGCATTTAGCATGCCTTCACTGGTCATCAAATAAGGCTCTATACCATAAGGATATCAAAATGTTACACTCTTTTTTTTAATATGCTATGAATAACACAATTTAACCCTGAATTTCAGCAGAAGGTATCGGTCGTTAGCCAATCCAACTCTTGAAAATACGAGTTCCCGGTAATGCAAAATGACTCGGAAATAATGTAGTAAAATTGCGATTCACACCTGTCTTTAAAATTTATTTGCGTCAGAAACTTACGTATCTTTAATCTTCAGTTTCAAAAAGTACAGTTTGGTAGAAGCTAATTTGATACGGAGTGTCATTCCGGTTATTCTACAACTCCACAAAAAACTTAAAATGAACAACAATGTAAATTAAAATAAGGATTTTCACTAGTTTTCGCGCCTTGCACCATCATTGCGCGGTCACTCTGTGAAAAGTTCATGGCATGGCGCTGATTTTTTTCCCGCGTGGAAACTTTGAATCGAACCAGAATACTTTTCATGAAGCAATATAATATATTGTCCTGCGTGAAATTCAACGGTGCCACTTACAATACAGCACTTAATCCGCCGGTTCGTATTTTAGAGCAATGGATCGCTTGTACGTTTGATCGGTGAAAACACCGTGAACAATATGAACAGGGAGTATCACCAGTTCAATAACACATTTTTTAGCATGTCGCCATGCCGCCGTGTTTTACGGGCGGGCTCGTTTTATTTTTCAATAAGCTCACTTTGATTTATGGGCGCCCCGACGCGCGCCAGTTGATAAATTATGCAACCCGCGACGCAAGTGCAAGCCGGTGTTGTCAAACCTACCGCTAATCCGATTCAGCTACGGTTTTTCACGGAGGTTTTATTGTCGGCAGTTGAAGACTAAAAAAGGGTGAATTTACGTCTTCTTCTTTCTTTCTTCTTCGCTGAAAAAAAAGTATGGTAATATCTATTATAAGTCTACTTGATTCTTTACACAGTGATACTATTTATTGAAAATAACCAGAATTATAATAGTATTTACTGGAACTTCGCTGCTCCTGACCATAGCATGGTAAATGCCACCATAGAGTCTGGTGTTTATTACCATAATAATCGGACCACTGTGCCAAAGTATGGTAAAATCTACCATACTTTTTTCAGTGATTTCCTTCCTCCTCCTCCTTCTTCTTCCTTCTGTTCTTTTTCTCCTGGAAATGCACAAATTCCTAGAAGTAATAAATACACACAATAATGGTAAAATTAGTATAAAAATTATACTTAAACACATAATATATTTTTGTGCAATTCACAGTTACAGCATGTGCAGATTAGGGACTTAACTTGAATTACTCAAAAATGGATTAAAATACTCTACCCCGAATGAAGCATTATGTTTGAATATTTTACATAAAAAAATCTACAAACTGAACAGATTTGCCCAACAACAGTCTATCTTCATCAGAAATTGCCTTATTTCCTTCAATATTTTTTCTTGAGACAAGAAAACTACCCAAATTCTGCCCTTTTTTCTGAGTAAATTCCCGATACTCTAGGAAAATTCAGAGCTTAAGCGCAAGTATTAGTCTTAAAGTGTAATTTTGCTCTGTTTTTCCACGAAAAAATAAAAAATGGAATAACATCCGGCAACGTGAAATGTAGTTAGACTGATAGTAGTTCAATCCTCTTAGAAACTTAAAATTTAGCCATGATGTCCTCGTGCAAAAAATCGATGTTTACATCCTGTGCGAAAATTGTGAACCAGGGTTTACATGTAATAAGTATAATAAAATTAAGGGATAAACTTTTCTTCGCTGGAAAGTAGGCAATTAACTCAGCCCAAGGAGTTAGCCGACCTCTTGCCCTCTTGTGTAAATTTATTCTTTTTATTTGGAGGACAATGACCGTCTGTACAGTGAAGTAAATCTGACAACCTTGAGATACTCTTACTTTTTTTCCAACTCAACGCTGTGACTGCTGAACTCATGCACATGACCGTGTAATTTATGTTTCAAATCTCTGTCGATACGTTTTGATTCTAAGCGCGAGCACTAGGTTTTTGTGCTCGCCATGCAAACGATCGGATAAAAAGACTTGGTTCCACGAAACATAAATCAAAGGTCTCGTCGCTCAAGTCAATCAGAATCGGGTTTTTTCTCGCTCGCTGTTCATGTGATTGATTTATTTATCCATAACTATGTAGTAATGTGCTAATGGGCTTCATTACGCCCACTGTGAACTTCGAAGTCAGAATGAAAATTAATTATAAAAAATAAATAGAATGCATCGTTGTTTGCATTAACTCAAACGCAAGGTGAAAACAATTTTGTCCATAATAAGCAAGTCAGTGCATTAGATTAGCGTGAGAAAGCTTTAGTATACTCGTATACTCGTGTCGAGAAATGTTAATGATACCAATCATATACCCACGTAGGAAACACTCTTTAATACCTGTTTTAGTAATTTTAATCGTTTGTTTTTATCCATTAAAGATGTATACAAGAAGCACGTTTGCGTCTTTCAAGTAGAAAGGAAGTGTATGAATTTTTCAAGCTATATTTTCTAGGCAACTGAGATACTTTTTGAATCTTTGAGTATGAGACCCGTCTTAAATCAAAATTCGTAAGAAATGAAAAGAACCTGAAATTGGGCTTCTCAACTCAAAAAACATTTCATGAGCCAACATGTCATGATGTTGTTATTTTTTAACTTCAAATCCTTTGTTTCTCAAAATCACAAAATATTCTTAACATAACGCTCTATGGACATTACGCGGTCACTCTAGAAATTTAGGCCTACATTTTTGTAGGCATGCAGTGAGAAATAAAACAAAACTGCAATAATCTTTATCTTATTTTATTTTGTTATAGTTGCATAAAGTAATGAGAGATATTTTGTTTGATAAATTTTTGCGCTTTCAAAAGAATTTATCGTTCCAATATGTTTAGTTTTCTTCTTATTGAAAAAAATGAAAGCGAAACCGGACTTTTTAAAACTTATTTCCTATTGCAATACTTCTTCTCTTTTTTCACCATCGATATGGACTTTTCACACCTTTTGTACAGTTTCTAGCTTATACAAGTATTTTGATTCAAGCTCAGCTTTTCGCTCAATTCGATCATTTTCCCGTCATTTTGCTATAATATTCAGCAATCTCTCACATTTATCGTCTGGCTGATGTTTGTAATGATAGTGTGATGCTCTGATGCCTAATTTTTCACGATATTAATTTCTGTCCTTCGCTGAAATCCTTTATTCGCAAAATATGATGAAGTAAACAAACAATTAAAATAAATTCTGTGCTTATTGCATGTTCAGTAATATATTTCTAACTTTTATGTTTTAAAACTTTCTCACGTGGGGCTCACCGATTTTGATTAATTGGTCAGAGAAATGTAAGAACAGCCAATAAAAAAAGATACATTTTCCAAAAAGTAAGTTTGTATAATCCAACATTACCCTAGTTTTATATACTTCACTATAAAATGAAGAAAAAGTTGATCATTCCGGTGCCTAGAAAAATAAATACGTTCTACATACAGCCTACATACGGCAGGCTTCCCCGCTGCAAAGTAACCATTCTTTTTGAACTTTAAAAAGGAAGTGAACATAGCCACTCCCTCAGAAAAAAAACCGACGACAAGAATGCAACCACTTGCCAAACGGTGCTCGTAAATCACGAATTCACCACCGTCGGGAAAAATGAACTTTCCGGTCCGTCCACCTGGCAAGTATGGAAAGCTCGCACGGGTGAGTGGTTAAAGTTTCAAGTGTCACGCTGCAGCGACCGAGTATTGGATGACTCAGAGTCACACACTCACGGGGAACGGGGCCTCGAGTCTGAGGGTGGGCGGGGGCGGGGGAGGACCGAGGCAAAGCCAAGAAAGTAATTAAAGTGCCAAGAACTTTGAGCGTTTAATTCATTTACATGTTAAAGTGAAAAATGGCGGAGCCCGCTTTGATCCCGTTCGAGAGGTGGTGTGAAAAAATTACGCCGCAGGGATAATTACTTTCGACGCGCGGTGTGAGGGACTCGTACGAGGGTTTTCCATCCCTTGCCATGATTTTCGAGTAAAATCCGATTTTTTGGAATTGCATCCCCCTATAAGGATATTCATTCTCATAATGTTGGTTTCCTTTTTTGTTGTTGTTGTTTTTTTTTCTTCTTCTTCGTTCACTGAAAGTTCATCATAACTGCTGATAAAATTTGATGGGTTTTGACAGTGTATGAACAACACCATATTAATCATGAAACCAGAAAATGTTCACGAGTTTTTGATCTTAACCTTTCGCCGAAATTCAGAAAAGCCGATGATTTTCCCAAAGAGGGATTATTCACTTGAACAGTCTAGTCAAAAAGTTCCTCCCAAAACCAAGTTTTTCCGTCTTAAAATTCTGCATGGACCCTAGAAACCCCCTGAAATCCCCCTTTAACTTGAACTTTTGTTATTTGTAAGGTCAGATATGCATGAATGAAGCGCTAAGAATAATGGAGAGCAGAAATTTTTCACAAGTTTTGGATCTAAGACTTTCGCCAAAATTCAGGAAAACCATGATTTTCTCAAAAATCTGTGAGATTGTGTAGCTCCAACCAGGGGGCACTCCTGGAAAAACTTTTTAGAGGAAAAAAAAGTCTTATTTTGTCCTAGAGAAATCCATCTTTCCCCCAAACGATCCATACATCAAGGGCTAAACCATATTCCTGACGGTTTAACCCTAGGACACCCTGAATTGATTCTCGGGTGAAAACGGCTCTCACTTTCTTCATGAGTCACATTGTGAGGGAAACCCTCACAAACCCTTCCCCTAAACCTGTGTCTTATTAAGAGCGACCATTGTCTCGCCATGAACTTTCCCTCCCCTTCAGTCGCTTGGACACGCCTAAGGAGGGACGGGGAGCAGAAGCCAATGCTAATCTTGATCTCGCAAACGGCAAGGCCAGATCTTTTAATTGGAAGAAATAGAGCTGTCAGACGATTCAGGAGTCAATGACGGGGAAGCTCCAAGCCCGAAAGCCGTCGACGTCTGTCCGTTTCAATCCGCGCGCGCATTATCCTGCGGCGACCCCTGCATCGGGAAGATCCCTTAAGCCACGTTAAGGCGTCGTCGACGAGCGAATCTCCTAGTGTGAAGATCCCCAAGAAACCCCGGAGGATAGGAATAAGAGCCTCGGTGCCGGATTGTGAAAATTAATCATGAATTTTCCAGTGATCGATCACCTTTTTGATTGCTGTCACGGCACCCTTCTTGACTTGTTCGCTCGAAACATTGGAGATACGAAGAGAAGTACAGTAGAGATATTAAGTGGGAAACAAGGCTGAAAATGAAAAAGTAAAGCACCTGGAACGGATCAACTGACCATTAGGCCATTATCAGTCACCAATTGGACAAAGAAACAAACGGTTTTAAAATATTAATATCAAAAATTCTTTTCTCTGATCACTGGTCGCACAGACTTCGCATTCATTTTTTAAAAAAATTTTCTATGTATCTAATTAAGAGTGGCTGAGAGTGTCCCGAGATCGACAGAAAAATTTCGGTCGCGATAATTTGTATCTTTAGTGCTGTTTTTAAAATTACTTTATCTTCCGATTTGCAACAGTCCTTCGGGACTTACTGTTGGAGTTATTTCAAAGTATACTTTCGGTCAAATCTTGTAACACCTGACGCATATATATTAGTTTGATGTGCATATCCGGAATTTTTCAAGAAATGGGTCGCAAAATACAGAAAAAAATTATTAAATCGGTCTAGTATCAAGTCAAACCAGAAACTGTCTTACACTGAAAAAAATGAGTTAGCGTCAGATGACTAAAAATGGTTTCTATACACTAACTCAAATTGTGTGATTTGGACACACATGATTTTTGGTTTCTGTACACTAACCACTATTAGTGCTGGAAACTAATTCCGCTACTCTAATTCGCATTCGGTAGGGTTGGGTCAACCTAACCTCAAAACTGAGAGAGGAGAAAACGGCTTAGCGAATGATAACTGGACAATACTTTCAGGAAAAGAAGATTTCTTAAAAGATGAGAGGTAAAAATCAACTGACCGGTTCCAAATGAACGACAGAGGAAAGGAATATCCCATAGGTATGTGCAAGTAGACAGAATTATCCTTTAGAGAGACACACACTCACACATGAAACGGTAGCGAATGTTCACACTGAATAAACATATCTCGTCCGAACACTTGAGATATTCTTTTGAAATTACGGGAGAACACGAACTATAGAAGTAAGCAGTAAGTTCACAGATTTTCGTAAAATATAAACTGAACGCGGAACGCTTTAATCGCAATTTAATACAGAAGATTGACGACTCCAACGAATATCATGCTTGTTTACGTTTTGAATCGAACAGACGATTTCTAACCTTAACAGGTTTATTTATGTTGCTTTCGAACGTTTTCAAGAAAGAGAGGACACTATAAATCATACCGGGAGTATTTACATTGTCAAACGAGCCCGAAATTTCACATTTTAATTGATTTTCACGAGCTGACGCGATTGAGGCTGTTGTACCGACGCCACTTTTTCGAAACTAAATAAATGTAACGGACAATGTGGCAGTTAGTGTTGAGGGCGAATTAGTTTGACCCGAAGGTGAATTTGTCTTACCACAGCGCTAATTTTACAGCTAGTGCTGTTTTCCAATTCTGGTTCGCGCTCTAGTAAAGTCAAGTCAGCGTATGAAGCGAATTGATTGGTGCTTCAGTACAATAAATTAGTTCTGAAGCCTAATTTTGATTCTACTTGGCGAGAACCAACCAAATTAGTTCTCAACGCTAACTACTTTTTTTTCAGTGTAGAACCACCTTAAACTCCCTGAAAAAGAGATCCTCAACCGAATCAGCTCAACTTTCAAATAATTTAGGAACTAAGTACCAAAAATCCATTTTTCTTGAGCTCCTTCCCCCAAGTCCAATTTTTTACATGACCTTGAAAATCTGATGTTTCGAAACTTCCTCCTTTCCCTTCGTGTAAGAAAAGGGGCTGAATAATTCTTCCCACTTTTTCTACTGATTTGACAACAGTGTGGCATACCAATGAGACGTGCGCGACCCCGTACGCGAACGACGCGGGTGCCGGCTAAAGAGGCTAGTTGTAAGCGCCACCTCCAGCCTCCACCCCAGCCCCAGGGCCATCCCCTCGACTCGGCCGCACCCCACGCTCCACGCCGACACCTTGGCACTCAGCATCTTCGGAAGCCCCCGTCGGTGAATCACTGAGCCACCCCCACCCCACCCTCGCAGCACCGCGTAATTGAACCAATAACTCGGATATTTACACAAGGGATGAAGGAATCGGCCAGGGGTGACGGCGACGGAATGGGCCAGGGGTGACGGAATGAGGCCGCCAAGGATAGGGGCGGGCCTCCGGGCCGAGAGGGTTGTTTGCTGCATTCATTATCGGGGCGTCGATACGTCCCGAAATTGCGTCCTCCTCAAGGAGCCCTCGAAAAATTATCATATCAAAAAGTAAATATTTACATCTTAATGAAAATGTAGGAGGTGCTCCTTTGTGCAAAGGAAAAATAACGTATGAGTCTCCAGTCGTTGCCAAATTTCGCCGAAAAAATTCGACATTTTTGAGAAATTTATGAATTTTTTTCTTTCGATTTTTCAGAAGATTTCATTCACACTTTGATCTAAAGTATCTGGAAATTTCAAAGAAAAATACTCATAACTTTTTTCAGAAATAAATATGTATATGGGGAAATTTGGCAACATTTGAATATTCTTACGACGTTTATCCTTAGCGTGGGAGCACGCCTGTTGCCTCCGCGAGATGGGATTTTTGATACCGGCCGCGGCACCTATTAATATTTTCATTAGAACAATTTAAAGAAGCCTCTTATGTCTTCTGAGCGCCCTTCCTCCCACTCACCGACACCCTCTGTCTATCTGTCTTTTTTCGACCCTTTTTTTTGAGCCCTCTTCGTTGTGGCGCGCTAGTGGGTGGAGGGCGTGAATGTGTTAGGTAGCATGAAAAAAATCTGAAGCGTGCTTCGAGTCTTTCGGTGTCATCCGCCCCCTCCCCCATTTGACTTTTTTTTACATTCAAGTGACAATTATTTACAGACGAGACTCCTGTGCCCATATGTCTATCATTGCAGCATGCGTTCGAGTTGTAGTTAACTTCATAACATCTGATGGAAAGGGGCACATAATGGGAACCCTCGTTGGGATGAATGAGTACTAATCGCCCCCAAAAGAGTATAAAATTCCATGTTGAAAAGTCGCCTTCCCGGGAAAAGAAACGCGGAAAATTGAAGGATTGGCACCTTGGCTTTGTAACTCCACGAGAACATTTGGGTACAATAAAAACACTCGAAATCATCCAACCAAACCAGTGTTATTACGGGCTGTAATCTGCGATTCGAAAAACATAATTTTGCGAGAAGCCGTATGAACTTTTAATTTACTAGTTTCAAGGCTAAAATTGTTATATAGATCACAATTCTACTTATGTCTTCTGCTCGTGCAAAAATAAACTGAACCACTCGCAATTTAGTGTTTAGGATACCAAGAAGTGTTTTCGTAAAAAAATTCATCGTTCCTTTCTTAAAATTTGATACAAATTGGTCTCTTGAAAAATTTGCCTCCCTGCAGTAAGGCTCCTTTCCTTTGGACGATCAAAAAATAGCACGTGACCCATTAGCTTTGCCGGTTTTTGATTGTTTTTATGGAGCTAAGAGACGTGTATGTCGATCGATGTGCTTCAAAAATAATGTTCCTATTTTACCATGTTGCTGGAAAACTATATCCAACTTTCCGCTCAACATTTTCGCTAAGTGTGTCTTATATTTAGTAAAAAAAAAAAAAAAAAAAAAAAAAAATAGTGAAAAATTATGGCAGTTTTCAAAAAATGACTTTGAGTAGTTTTTGTATCATAAAAATTACAAATATGACAGGAATTTCGTCAGGTTGCAAACCGAGATACCTGTTTTTAATGTAGTTTCCAAAATTGATGTTTTTTGTGAGCGTTTTTTTAAAACAATGTATCAGTGTGCATAACTGAAGTGTTGTTAATCTTTTTTATTACAGATGTTGCTGAAAAACGTCGATCAGAGGTAAGATTTTCAATCTAATTGATGTAATAGAGCTATTACTTATGATTTGTTTTCAAACAAATTTTTTAATTTTTTCTTCATGTATGCATGAAATAATAAACTTGTATATAATTAATACTGTACAGACTCCCCGTAAAAACTCGGTCATAAGCTAAGACTTTGTCAAAAATTGTAAAGTTTGTGTTTTGTAAATTTGCTTTGTACATGTCTACAAAACATCTTGTAAAACAGCTTAATAATCTCTAGGTAGTTGATTTACAAAGAAAAAAATAAATATAGGACGAGAGCATGCGATCCTTAAGTGTGGTCAATTGACCGTGATTGGACAAAAAATTCATTAGACCAATACGTTTGTTTTTGCATTGATCTCAGATGAAGCTTTCTAATGACTCTTCTGCCGGAGCAAAAGCACCACTTGCTTTCAGCTTAATTTCCAAGTGCTTTCACGCTCTTTTCTCCCCGAGGTAGAAGTAATTGAGGGGTCGAGCCGCTAATTTTAGACTTGAAAGAAGCGTCCAAATGCGGAACTGCGTTTGTTTATCCGCAATGAATGGTGCGTGGTGTCTGTACCTTGACTGCTGCATCGCAAATGGTTTTGCGGCCCGGAGAAGCGGAAGTTGCTAGCATAGGTGCAAGAAGGAGAGATTTTCTGTGTTTTCATCTCTGAGTAAATAGCGCAATTAAAGATCTTCTTTTATGTCTCGGTCGTGCTAATTTGAAATTCGTCATCCTGTGTCGCGGAAGTCATTACACGAGTCGAATCATGCCGTGCTAAGGGAAAACGTCGTATGAACCTTCAGGCGTTTCCACTTTTCTTTGGTTAATCACGAATTCTCGGGAAAATTTTTAAATATTTTTCTTCCAATTTTTCCTATAATTTTGTTCGCAATTCCACCTGAAGCTTTTGAAACTTTCAAGAAAAACTATTCATAGTTTGCCTCAAAAATAAAAATTTTATAGAAGGGAATTCGGCAACATTGCATGTTCATACGGCGTTTTTCCTTCGTGCGGCAGAATACTCCAGAGCTCTTTGTTCACGCGCTTGCAGTCGGTCTATTTTACAAGCAAATCGGTCGAAATTAAAACCGAACAAGTCCATTTGTCTGGAGAGCTGGACTCTTTAGAAATGCTCATGCTCTGGAGTCATCAGATGCTGAACATGCGCGGTTTCAACATTCACCGATTTGAATGACGGAAGGACCTGTCGGTGACACAGCAGCGCAGGCAGCGTCCGGTCGTCTGAAAAAAAGTCATGAAGATTGAAACTCTAGAATTCCTATTTTTCGTCAGTGAAAATGTGCCGCACCAGTCATTCAATGCCACTAAGGCTGCAGTATAGTATACGTTCAAACAACATTTATTGGTCAAAATTCAGAAATACTTTGAAGTATTCGGAGTATTTGAAAGAATGAAGAATATTCCAGGGTTATGAAATGTATACATTTCAATAATAAATCGAAAATTATAAATATCCAACGTCGCGATCCGTAGTGCAAACTTTGAACTTTCAAACATAGATTCGTTTAGCCAAGATTAGTTTCACAATTTTAGTCTTAATTAGTACCTTTTTCATCAACGGTATGTATCTCATGCGACCTCCCCGCCTCCTTGTTGCTTTTTTTTAAAAATTGGAGTTCCGTTCTCTCTTCCTCAGAATGTAGAAAAGAATTGACGCGAATTATCGGAATTGGTTTGAGAACCCGGGGAGCTTTTACTTACGCTTAATGTAAATTGTATATTGTCCATTTTACTCGTGTATTAGCTTTCATGCATGCCATCAAACTTAAGTATACGGGAGTGGAGCAGCTGTCTGCGGATGTGTTTCCAAAAATTAATTATTGCTCATTAATCAATGTATCATTACCGGCGCGCAAAAACCCCGGCTCATTTTTTCCCGACTTGGAACATGCCCCTCACCTACGTTTCAAAACGGCTTTATGCATGTCTAGTCCGGCTATTTTTAAGCGCGCCGCCGCCGCCGCTACGCGCAGACAGTTGCAGATCTTACTTTGTCGGCCAGAAGTCAGTGAACTACCCCTGGAGCCCCTAAACCGAATGAAACCTATTAGGTAAAAATGACGGCACTGCGTCATATTTTAAATGGAACATTTGTCATTTTCACTCGTAAGGCTTCTAACTACCAGGGTAAAAACGGATGATGGTGGGGTTTTGACTGTCTACCCGTACATGTTCACCAGGAAATCTAGCAGTAAGAAACTCCGCCAGCGAGCTGATTATTGAAATTGATAGGCAAAGAGATAGACAAAGAAAACAATCTGAAAGCAAAGCGATCCCATTGGTGGAGGCGAGTGGTTGCAATGGACCAGTAATAAACTTACTGGTGACAACCCACGCGAAGCCCTGGAGTTAGTGCCTCCTTCCCCCCCCCCCCCTTTAAGTCTATTACAACCATCCAACAAATTTACATTGTTCAACTAACAGGATCGCACCATGTTCCCTATGTCCTCTTTGTCTATAGATTTGTCTATCAATTTCAGTAATCAGCCCTTAGGAATGAAGTGCTTATTCTAGTATATTTTCTGAAAAGCACATACACCGCTAGACAATCTAATATCCACTATCATTCTTTCATATTTTTAAATCTTGCATTTACGTAAAAATGGACGTCTTTAAATCGAAAGGAACAACATCCATTGTGAATGAGCCATGTCACTCATGTATTCTTATGGGTCCCAGGGGTCATGTCAGAATGGATATAGTTCCTTTTAATTTAATAATACGTCCAGATGATGGTCTCGCACTCAGAGCTGTATTCTTACCCACATCGCAACATTACTGGTATGATGCAATGCTTTTTACTTTTTACAGACAGAAACGAGCAATTCACACCAAAAATTTTCTTCCAATATAATTAAAGGCATCTCTGATTTTTGGATGATGAGAGAGGCATAATGACCAACATTCTGCGGTAATGTCATAAAAAGAGTCTAAATAACTCCTGTGTTTCACAGAACTAACGTGGAAATGGAGATATGCCCTGTCGTCCGATGAGCAAAATCCGTCTAGCCAGCAAATGAGAGAGAAAGTTTCAATCTATTTTTAATGGCGTCTCCTTTCATTAGGAAAATTGAAGCGCCTACGCCCTCTTGTTTGAAAATAACTGTTCCCGGAACAACTGATCGACATCGAGAGAGGGCAGGAGAGACTAATAATTCAAACGAAAGTTTGTCCGTTTGTTTGTCCCTTTGACTCTATAATGATCGCAGGAATGAGCGTTTTTCTATAGGGTTGTGTTTTACACAATAGGATCGCGTTTGCTTTTTTTATGAACTCTGCCATACGAGAAGTCTTACGAGTCTCAAAGCTCAAGGGAGATAAAACATTGACCCTTTTGGAAGTTTATTAGTCCAATTCATCGCTTTAATACCTTTTTCGCGGTTCATTCAAACAGTCGTAAAGTGAAAAAATGACAGACTGACCCGTGTTGAATCGAGTTCCTAGCGATGCCATAATCGAACCAAATTTTTCCCAAGGGAACTACTATCTTTGACTAATTTTGGAAGAAGCGTATTTGTGTCATTAGTTTTCCTAATTAGATAGGTGCTTTTACCTATGAGCCAGAAATTGTAGTTCCGAATCGCACAATGTATTCCAAGTAGGTTTCGTCCGAATATTTTGGCTTCTAAAATTGCACTCGCTCGCAGGACTTTTGGGAGCACATTCCTGTGTTGGCGGAATTAGCTAGTTTGCCTCAGGCCGAATGTATCTATCAAAATTACTTGCATAAATCTAAATAAAAAGTAAAAATGGTTCAAAACAGTAAGCAAAATCCATAAAACATTTTTAAAAAACTCCTGGTTCGCTCAATGGTTGAAAGACGATAGAATGGCGAGAAATAATCCAAAGAAATTAAAGACAGAGAAAATGGTGGACAAATTTCAGTTTTTCACGCTTCGACAAACCTGTTCACCAGTGCGGTACTTGTGCATCGCATGGTCGGGAGGTACTTTTTAGGCCATTCAAGTGGCGTCGTCGTGCCGTGCTGGCTACGAACGTGAGGTCCCCAACGCCCCCGAACGCCTTTCGTTTTCTTACCGCGGCGCCTCTATTCGACCCTTCTACCACCTCCACCCCACCCATGTTAATATTACAGCCGCGACTTCGTACAGAGTCACCCCCTCCCCACCGCGGGCTCAAAAAAAATTACATGAGCTACTGCCACCGCGCGCGTGTGCGGGCGGGCGGGCACTTGCCCTGACACCAGATGTAACCGATTATGAACATAATCTGTACGTGCTCCAAGAACTAATGAATTCATGGCCCACGCGTTTTGATGGTTGTGGTTACGCCTTATTTTACTTTACAATTGTTTTTGGTTATCGTACGGTAACATGAGAAAGAGGCAGTACCGTTTTCGCGTGTCAAACCTTACGAGCTCCCTAATGTAAAGTCGTGCAATTTACAGATGGTGCACTGGAAAAAAAGAATCTTAAATTTGCCGCCAAGAAGTATTTCTTCTTAAATCAAGAATTTTGCTGGTTAATATAAGCTACTTTTTTGCTTAACCCAAGCATTATTTTTCTTGAATCAAGAAAAAGTCAGCTTAAAGCAAAACAAAGAAAATTCTTGGCGGCAAATTCAAGAATTATCATGCTTGATCCAAGCTACTTTTTTTTTCAGTGTGCGGTTTTATTGTTGGAAATGAGTAGGTGTGGATTGGAGACCGAAAAAAAGACTAAAAAAATTTATTTTCACTTGTCCTGCAGGGCGCGCATTTACTTTGCGTTGATTTACCGACTTGAACGATGGAACAACGAGAGCACAAAGAGTGATACAACTAAAACAACTTCTGCGCAGCTCAAATTATATAACCACCAAATTGAAGGAGCATAGCAAGTAATCTGCGTTACCACAATATTACTCTCATCGTTTCCTCTACCGCAGTTGACAAAATCTGAATTCCGCTACTCAAGTTTTGCACGGCCACTGATCATCCTTCAGTTTCTGATTGGTTCGTTTATATTCAAATTTCTTTGTTCGAAAAAGGACCCAACACGGTTTTTTTCGAGTTCTTTTTTTGCATAGAAACGCTCATTTCTGGCCGTCACGCAGTTTCGTCTCTCGCAATTTTTTTCCCGAGATGGGTCGTTTTCGAACCGAGAAATTCAATTTTGGTCGTAATTTTTCTCCCTGCTACTCCATTCAAATGCATCGCGTTTCATAGTCAGGGTAAGTTTTTTACCATTCGTCCAAATTTTTTAAAGATTTCTGCAAAAAGGACAAACCATACTTTCCTATTTTCTTCACTATTACGTAATCTTCGCTGGCAAAGAATAAAATGAAGGTTTCCCTCTGATCAGCGCAATGCATTTTTTTGTTGAATCGTCGCATTCTATATAAACAATTCCACCCCATTGCACATTTACTTCGCTGTTCTCCTGCGAGTCGAAATATTGTTGAAATAATGATATCGGTGTACAAACAAAAAAGTGGGTTCGAGTTAGTTCCGGAGTAGTAGCACGCGAGGCGTGAGCGCAAGTTCTGTTTCGAATGGGGTAACAAGAGTCACGTAAAATCAAAGGCTTAAGCCGTCACGGGTGGGGCTGCAGGGGAAACCGCCCTCACCTCTTAACCTCCGCTAAGCCGGCCCGGTGGACACACGGTTATATATCCCGAAGATCTCGTGCTTTCATTTTCATTTCGAGGAAGCCGAGTCGGGAGTCAGTTTTATGCGCGTGTTCACGCATCAAATTACCCCGTAATTGCTCATTTCTTCGCCTTCTGCAGCGCTGGCCTTTTTTTTCTGCGCGCACACCGCGCCGCACGGTGGGAACCGAATCAAATGTCCCGGAAAAGAACAGAATTAAAATGACTGTATTTTGCAATTTGGATAGCATTTAGCGGAAAGGAAACAGCGTGATTACATTGCTGTGAAAATGTTGCTTCTTCATAAGTATCTAAATAAACCCCCCAGAATAGCAAATGGTCTTGGGTTCCCACCAAAAAATTGTTAATTTTATGGGGAATCAATTGTGTAAATTGTAATGCTGTACATTTATTAAGTATTTTTAAAAGAAAAGGAGAAGTTCCACGATTCTGAAAACACTGTACGAGGGCTGTCCCAAAAGAAACCGGACTTTTGTCATAGAAGGCGAACCGAGCGTCGTAATGAAGTTTTCTTGGGCTTGTTTGAAAGCTGATAAGCTATTGGAGATGCTTGTTTTTACAGAATGCAAAAATTCGTCTTGGTAAGGAAACTACACGCTTTGGAATAAAGGAAAGTCAAACTCGAGTTGCGATTTTTGTCTTTATTTCAAGAAAAATTTGGATACAACTTAAAAATAAACCCAGGTTTTAAGTTAAAAACTTCGTTGCTCTCTTATTCAAATGCTTAAAAATAAGGAAATTAACATTTTAAGCAGCTTACCAAGTCATCACCTATCCCTTTCAAAATACTCGCCAGCTTTGTCGATGCATTTTTGCCACCGTTTCTTCAATTGGAAGAAAAACTGTTGGAAATCCTCAGGTTTGAATGATCGCAATTCCTTCAAGGTGTTCTCTTGAATTTCCGGAATGGTTTGGAAACGTCAACCTTTCAAGGTAGATTTAAGTCGTGGAAATAAGAAAAAATCACACGGGGCCAATTCCTGGTTTCTGCATCACGATAATGCACCTGCCCATGCATCCCTCCAAATTCGCGAATTTTGTGCAAAGAATGCCGTGAGTGTCCTCCCTCATCCCCCTTATTCACCTGACCTGACTCCGTGTGATTTTTTCTTATTTCCACGACTTAAATCTACCTTGAAAGGTCGACGTTTCCAAACCATTCCGGAAATTCAAGAGAACACCTTGAAAGAATTGCGATCATTCAAACCTGAAGATTTCCAACAGTTTTTCTTCCAATTGAAGAAACGGTGGCAAAAATGCATCGACAAAGCTGGCGAGTATTTTGAAGGGGATAGGTGATGACTTGGTAAGCTGCTTAAAATGTTAATTTCCTTATTTTTAAGCATTTGAATAAGAGAGCAACGAAGTTTTTAACTTAAAACCTGGGTTTATTTTTAAGTTGTATCCAAATTTTTCTTGAAATAAAGACAAAAATCGCAACTCGAGTTTGACTTTCCTTTATTCCAAAGCGTGTAGTTTCCTTACCAAGACGAATTTTTGCATTCTGTAAAAACAAGCATCTCCAATAGCTTATCAGCTTTCAAACAAGCCCAAGAAAACTTCATTACGACGCTCGGTTCGCCTTCTATGACAAGAGTCCGGTTTCTTTTGGGACAGCCCTCGTAATTGTAAAACATTGCTTGTTCCTTTTTGCTGAATGCGATCCAATTTGGAGCTTCAATTTCTGGCTCCGTTTAGAAAAATCGTAAGTACCATTATTTTCCCTCCACACACAAGTATTTCCGCGCATGAGCCAGGTTTTGTAGTTCCGAATTGCAAAATGAAGTCCAAATATTACACGGAGAGAAATCTTTTAGCATTTACTTCAAACTTTGTGAGATGTGGCCCTCTAAAAACTTCAGCACTCATCATTGAAGGATTTCGTTGGATTTCCGTTGTTTTTTTTATTATAATTTTTGATGATAGGTGAATGAAATGACAAACTAATAATTGTATTAAATTTGGAGTATCGAGATTTCTGTTTTTGATGTCTTATCTGGTTCTATTTATATTTTATTAAAATTTTAAGTTAAGTCAAACCAATAAGTTTCAACTTCAACTTAATAACTTTCAACTGAAACTTTCGGTAATGAATTTTGAAGATTTTTGGAGCATTAGATTTCGAAGTTTGGAGGATTTGCCGGAGGCTTTCTCACAATGTAGGTGAATATCCATGGCTGGACGTGCTGCAGTTTTTGACTAACAGCCAACTTTCGTCGCAACAGGACGGTATTCTGTCTAGCTACGGTGCGGCCATCTCATTCGATTTTCCATGTTGACAAGCAATGACGAGCAACTAAAATTTTTGGACCACTTGCCGAAGTGAACTCAATTTGCATACGGTTAGAAATATACTAAAATTGGTACCATTGCACCTAAGACAGCAAGAAGTTCAGCTTCGCGGAATCACATGGACTTACTGCTATTTTGTCTGAGAGGTCGTCAATTTTTCCGCACGTGCAGCTTTCTCGCGACCCCCATTTTTTTTTTACAAAGAAGAGACATTTTTGTGTGGCCAAAACATAACTACACAAGCATCCAAAATATAGCGCGAATCGTTGTCTTGTTTAACATAAAACAACACTTTTTTATACAAACGAACTTGGATTTGTCAATAGTTAATTATCTAATCAGTTTTTAAAAGTCCTCTGAATGTTAAATGACAGAGGAATTTACTGATAAAATTTTCAACTTGGTAGCTTGTAGGTTCATTATTTCAAGACTATTTTACTTTTGCATTTATCGCTTTCTTCGGTAACAAGGCGGCATGGATGGTTGGAAAACGCCGGCAGCGGTTCCATTTTGCGGCGCTAGTCGTGCGTAGCAGGGGTTTTACCTTTTCCGACCTGTCAGTTGCATCACTTCTCCGTTTTCTGCCTTCGAGCTTTCGACCGTACAGTTACCCCGTTTACCTTTCCTGTCCTGTGCTCCCGTGATAAGGAAAAATGTCGTATGAGCTTCCAGACTTCGCCTAATTTACTCTGATAAAACACGGATTTAAAAGAAAAACATACGATTAGTTTTCCTCGAATTTTTCAGACAATACCTCCCTAAATCAATCCTATCATACCTGAAAAGTTGAAAGAATAATATTCGTACACTTCTCCTAAAATAAATATTTTATCGGAAGTAATTTGACAACGTTTGAATGTTCACACGGTGTTTTTCCTTACCGTGGCAGTATACACGGTGCTTTCATAACCGAGGGTGGAAAATTATAAACGGTGTATTTTAGTTTTTCCTAACTTTCAGGGCCTTTTCAATGGAGGTTTTGCATTTCGTGTCCTACGAAGTTCAACGGAACTCGCAGCAAGTGACATTGGCATTGAATTAATGAACTTTCAAGTCTCGCGGAAACTTTTATCCACGCTCAAAAGTTTTACCATATGCTGCGCTTTTTCGATTGATATCGTTGAAACAAGTTACATAAGTCTCGATTACAGTCTGTTTATTATTTGTAAGGAGGCGTTTAAAGTTAGAAGTGTGACACTCAGAATTATTTAGAGTTGCAAACGCTGAATTTGTAGCGTTTGATTTAATCTAATAGGAATTTATAAATTTCACTTCGTTATTTTAGAGTTTCTCTACTATGCGTATTATTATTTCAACCATATGCAATGAACGTTGTGAAAGTAAATAATTAACTTTTTACAAACAATCGGGCCCATGGCAAATGAGTAGAGCTGCGCGTTAATTTGTCACTGTCTGTAAGAACAAGAGCTGATGGGCAAGTGTCGAGAATATATTTCCATCATTTATGCATCCTTGCCAAAATTACGTATACATCTACTTCGGTAAATTTTGAATATACAATCAATGAAAATCAATCATAGCTACCATATCGAAGGTCATGAAGTATCGTTGGAGTTTTCAAATCTCATGCAGGCGGACTTCTTTTGCGTGGTAATGTAGTTCTCATTATTCAATCACTTGAAAAGTTTATTTGGGTCAAGACTTTGGGAACAACCCCTCCATTCAATCGAGGCTAAGTCATTTCTTTTCAATATATAGTCCTCCATGTATGATACCTCTTAAACAAAAAATTCCACCTAATTCCACTCTAATTTTAAAAGGAGATCAGTACTCGAAATAGAGAGCTCATTCTCAAAGCTTCCGATTCGAATTGTTTCCTTAAAGTACAAAAATCTCATCCGCCAGGCGCAAAAAACTTAGATTTATAAGGCTCGGCTCATCAGAGCTTTCAGTCCAGGTAACCGAAGTTTTTGGTTGTAGAGACCAAACTTTAATGTACACTGAGAAAAGGCTATGGCTTATAAAACCAATCAGTGATTCATATGTAACACCACTAATAGTATTAAAGGCAACACATGATAGCACGTGTAATTTAGTTATGACATGTATTTCTTAGTATGGTTCACAGATCGAGAATCATTAGTTCATTTACGACTATTAGTGGTGTTCCATATGAACCACTGAACGGTATTTAAAGCCATAAATTTTTCTCCGTGCAGGTAGTCAAAGTTCCTGTAGGTAGCCAAAGTCTCCGATCTTTTGCTGAAGTCTTCCTTCTTTTTGAATGGTACTAGAGAAGACGTCTAATGTCGTGGCAGGTTATTTTCTTTTTTTTCGATAACCCGGCAACGGGTGTTGATAATGAGGTGAGGAGAAACCGGGGGAGGTCTAATCGGAACGGAAAGGAAAAGAAGCTACACTCTCGGAAGGGATATCTCTCGCGGAGTCTGGGACAGGGATGTGCTGCGGGTGGTGGGCCCGCGGAAGGAAGGCGTGCGTGCGAGTCGCGGGACCCTCGGTGCATCGAGCCCTGCGCCCTGCGATATTAGGCGTGCAATCAAAAGAACTAGGAAACTAGATTAGGTACATCCAGAGGAACAGTCGGATCCTCCCCCCGACCCCCGGGTCCGGGTTCCCCGACGCGACTTCCCGTGCGGCAATTGAATTGCGGCCGCGAACCCGCCCTGTTGCCGCTTTTGCATACCCCACCAAATGAAGGCGAATTTGGAGAATTTTATTTTCATATTTATTTATTAAGTTATTCCATTTCATCTAAAAAATACTTTTCTTAAAAACAAAGATGAACTCATACACACTTAAATATTAGATGAAATGAGAGAAACACGGGGTACAGGCTGTAAATAAAAGTAATGTGGGCGGGACGTTTCGGGTTTCACATTCCTTTTTTCAACCGCCGAAAAAAACAAAAAACAAAAGTTAAAATTTACATATAAATGAGCCGCCGCTTAACAGCAAGGCAAGACTCAATATAGGCTTAAATATTAGGACTTAACTTAATGATAATGCCCCGGTACCGCCTGCAGGCATCACATCGGGAGAGGTTTTGTTGGGATTAGAATTTTGAGAATGCGCACTCAATTTTTTTATCGCTTCATCTGAGAGTGCTCCGAGAGCTGATTTCACAAATTTTTTTCTGACATAGGTATCTGTCGAAAAATAGTTTTAAGAGTGAGAAAATGCACAGCCTAGTTACGCCTCCTGGCGGCATTTCCCATTTAAACACGTGTATTTTAGCAGGTTAGATCATTTTGTTATATTCCCTCCAATAATTATTCAATTTATTAATAAAAATTATTGAAATTTCATACACCTGCAAATTCTCAATTTAGCAAACGTCTGAAATTTGATAAATTTCATTCATGAACGAAAACCGTCAAGTAGGCGGTTAAAAATTTTAACTTCCATCGCCTCGCCGATCGCACTGTGTTGGCGCAGTGCGCGAAGTATTCATGCAGTCTTATAGGCGCTATGCGTTTCACGCCGACCGCTGCTGACCACACTGTTTGGCGCAATGCGTGAAGTATTCATGTAGTCTTGTAGGCGCTATGCGTTTCCAGCTGACTGCTGCTGACCGCGGTGTGTTTGACGCAATGCGTGAAGTATTCATGCAGTCTTGTTGGCGCTATGTGTTTCATGCCGACCGCCGCGCCGCGCCGCTCCGTTCCAGGTCAAATTGCGTGTTTGGTTTCTTTCTTAACTCGACTAACTAAAGGTGTTTTCTCTTGTATCACCGAAAGACGACAAAGTTAGGAATTACTTTACTTTTACTCTCAGGAAATGAGAGATTTTGTCGCCTCTTCTCGTTTGTAATTTATTTTCTGCGACCGATTGTTTTCTCTCATTTTTTGATACCTACATTCAAAAAGATTGCAAAATTTGCCACCCCCTATATTTTGCCGGCCATGGACCGCGGCCCATGTGGCCACCCCCTTAATCCGGCCCTGGCTTGCCCTATTTTTTTGCCGCATCTAAGTATAATCCTGCAAGTAAGATCATAGCTGATCCATTCGGCCATTTTAGAGATTAACATTTCTTCACAAACACGTAAATTCATCAAACGACAGTGCAGGAAGTAAGTAATGATGAGAAGTGCGCTCTTATCAAAATTACAGCAGCAAATTATAAGTCCTTGCTTTTAGGGATCAACATTGAATTTTTCTCTCCAAAGTCACATAAGGAGCATGATGCAATATAGTTCCAATTCTTTGTAGACCAAATTTCATTATCATTGAACTTAAGGAGCACTCAATATTGCTTCTGTAACTTCAGTCACTGGAAGATTGAGTGTATATTTGTATTTACTTGTTGTGCGAAATTAAGTGTCAATCATAGATCCCCGAGGATCAAGAAATCAGTGATTCGCAGTCCCCCCCCCCCCCCCCCCCNNNNAGCATTCGATTACGTAAGAGTGTCATGCTTGTCGCAGCTTATTCTCACGCATACATTTTATTTCAAGCCAATTGCGATGTTTCAACAAATGCAGTTCAGGGAACACATGAATTTTTTATTAGCCTTTTTCTTGCACAAGCCGGCAACAGTGACGGGGTTTCCCTTTCGTCGGTATGCGCCCGCCAACGCTCGGAAAAATCCTAGCCCGGAGGCAAAAACGCACGATGACTCACTATCACGTCGTCCCCATGGCAACGCAACACATTAAGGGAGGTTTGTCAGGGGGTGGTTGAACTTTCACTATTCCTCCCGCGCCGTCCACCAACCCCCGCCCCGCCCCCGCGCGTGTAACGGACTTTCCATTTCTTTTCTCTTTTTATTCCGTCTCCTCTTTTTACCCTGCGACCCCATCCCCTCTCGGCACTACACATTTTGTTTTTGTTACGCTACCGAAAGCACTTAAGTAAGTACCTGTTGCTTTTATTACGTAACGTGGGTGATGATGGCTCGGTGCAGAGGGTTGTGATCCGTGGGGTAGATAACGCCGAATTAGTCACTCTTTTCTTCCTTCTGCAGTGACCCCCTTCGCGGAGTGTCATAACAGTAACACCATCATAAATCGCTTGCCGACACCCTGGAAACACGTGCCAACCCTAGGGTTGTCGACAGAACGTCGTGTATTCAACCGAATGTTTTGTATCAGCTGTTTGTTTCCGGAGGGGCCTCGGCCTAGGTTTTTCATCCCCTACGCTTTTTGCCATAAATTGGATCGCATTTGGCAATGAGGAACTGCAATTTTTGACTCATAATAAAAACACCTAAGTGCATAGGAAAATTAACGGCACATACTTTGTTCATAAAGTGAGCCAGAAATTGTAGTTCCTAATTGCAAAATAGGGGTTCATTAAGGGGGCAAAATAGGGGTGGTTGAGCGCGTCGCGGCAGATTCTGTATCTTATCTGCCGCACCTTAAGTAAAGCCACACAAAATTTTCAAACATTTTCACAGAGTCAAATATTGGATCTTGATAAAAGAGCAAATGTAAAATTTTCCCGCTCAATTTCACTTATAAAAAAAATTAAAAAACGACCATGTAGCAAAAATGAAACGTTTGCAATGTTGTTTTACTTACAATTATAATTAAGTGAATTATTCAAGGGGCTATCCCACGCTCCTATAGTGTGATACGTAGTCTTTGACGGACTTAAACTTTTTTTAAATTTCGAATTATTTTTCATTCGTCGCCCTAAGTTCTTTTAAGATGATTATTACCAACAGTGAAACTGCAGAAATGCATAATTATCTTGGTTTGCGACGCTACATAATTCTTGCGACCGTTAATTTTTTAGATGGAAAAAACTTAACGTTATATAATGAAGACTTCCCTGTTTTGTACTCCCCGAGTGAAGAACATTCAGTGCAAATTTCATGCAGTAATGTTGGTTGGTCCTGCTTCGATACAATGAAACAAGAGCAGAGATTTGGAAACATCGCAAGTACGAGGTATCCGTTTTTACAGTCTACCGTCCATATTCAAAATGAATAAACAGCCCTAAAAAAAACCCTAGAAACATCCAACGTCCCTCCATAAATCGTATTCTTCTCCGAAAATATGCGACGTAACTCCCCGAGATTTGCGCGGGGCGCGTTTCCGTAATGCAAACTGGATTTGAAAAAAGTTCATTTCATGCGTGTGATACGCTCTTAGGTCTGCTCTCTTCAACGTCAGTCTATGCATGAATGAACTCACGATATTCTGAGGGCAAGGGCACTCGCTCGACAGCCGTCGTAACTTCAACACTGTTAAATTGAATGGGGCCGCGTGCCCCCGAGATCAATCGTTTGATATTGAATTGAACGGATTTATTGCTCATGCTTGGTTGTCTTTTGATAAATTATTTCCGTTATCTCGCATGATAACATTTTTTCTTCCGTTTTCTCGCATAAGCCGTTGATCTTCTCGTCTTTCTCAATCTCGGATAGAAAGCAATTGCTTTTGTACTTTTCCTTTTGCCTTTACTTTTACTACTTGTGTAGTACTTTTTGTGATTTTGAAATTATTCAATGGCAGCATGTTTTACAATGTGCACCCTGCAGCCTTCTATGCTCTACTTGCGAGTTTATTGAGCTCCAGTCGTCAGTCTCGGAGGCGCGGCGCCTTTTGTTGGATTACCAAAGAATGGACCTGTTTAGAGTTCCTTTATTTTAGAGGGTATGCAATTTGATCCCCGGAGAGTTCAAATAGTTGCTCAAAATAAAAGCGGTCATCATATGATCATATCTCTGGGAGGATAGGGTGCAATGGCGATTGGGCGTCGCAGAGCATGAGACTGCGCTATAAAAGCGGCTTTATGTATGCATCATATGATTGAACTTTTTGCCCCTGTAACACGGTAGTATACTGCCGTTCTAAGGAAAAACGGTATATAAGCATTTAAGAATTGCCAAAAGTCCTCCTATAAAATTTCTATATTTTTAAGGCAATTTATAAATATTTTTTCTTGATTTTCCGGAACTTTAGATAAAATCCCTCGATAAAAATTATCCGATGAATTGGAAGGAAAATGTTCGCAAATTCACAATTATTTCGTGTTTTATCACAGAAAATTTTAAAACGCCTGAAGGTTCATTCGGCGTTTTCCCCTAGTACAGCAGTATACGCCACAATCAATCATTGGCGGATTTAGAAATTTGGCAACACCGGATTTCCTCCATGTAAACCTATGGAAATGTATCGATTCTTGGAGGGGCAAGGTGCTCCGGTAAGAATCGATTGATTAGTATAGGTTAAATGCAGAAAATCCAGTGTTGCCGAATTGCTGGATCCGCCTCTGCAATCAATGGCTCCTCCGAAAAACATAATCCTCACTAAAAAGAGCTCATCGGCTCATTCTTTCAACACCTGTTAAAATATCAGAGGATTAGATCCATCACTGCCAGGCTAATGGAAAACGCCGTATGAACATTTGAGAGTTGCCACGTTTCTCCGGATTTAACACGTATTTTTGAGGTATGTTATGCTGATTTTTCCTTGAAAATTTTGGACATTTTTAATTAAACTGTGTAAATATACTGGCCTGAAAAATTTGAAGAAAAATATCCAACAGTTTCCTAGAAAACTCGTATTCTATTGGAGGAAATTTAACAACACCTGAAGGCTCATACGACGTTTTTCCTTAGCACGGCAGACTTGGCCCAGACTAATCCCGAACCCAAACACCTAATTCCTCATGCGGGCTTCTGGCGGTAAGCGGTCCACCTGATCTCGGTAATTTCGTGGCAGCAAACAAGGGTGAGAAGCAGGAATTAATTGGGTTCGGAGTCCCTGATGGCTGAAAGAAGTGTAATGCACCGTGCACGAGGCGACACACAGTGGATCGAGTCAATTAGAGAGGTCGGACATGAAATTGTTGGCTAAAATTGCAAATTTTTTAGTTTATATCGCCACATTTGAAACTTTAAGGGGTGCTTTTTGAAGAAAATTTCACGAGAAAACCAATGGAACCACTTTCAGAACTTTAAAGTTGTGTATAAACGGAGTTATAAGCGTTTAAAATTTCCAAATTATGTCCGACCTCTCCTATTGGCTCGATCCACTGTGCGACGGCGACTGGAGTGAGAACTTGAAATCAGGCGTGAAAAGAAAGAGGGAAGGAAGTGGCAGTCGCGGCGACCGGCGACGGCGGCAACCTGTCTAAGGTTCTTTCAGCTTTCAGTCCTTCGGCAGGGACCCCGTCAGGACCCTGTCAGGGCGGGGCTCGGTCCCACCTTAACGAGCCGGGACGCGAGGGAGGGTCGAGGGTGCATTCTCAATGATCCTTCACACTTTCACCGTCGGGGACCTCGACGCCCCCTCCCCTCCCGGGACATAATCACATCTTAATGAGATCTGATTCATTCTTTATTATGTTTGAATATTCAACGTGATTTATTGGGCGAGCTCTTGTTAAAACCGATCCCCGCTCGCCTTCGGGAGTTTTGATCCGCTCGCCCCCGAAAAAGTGAACGGGGAGTTTTTCAAAATTCTGAATAATTTATTGAAGCAAAGATTTGTGTTGGAAAGCACCTGCCGTTTCCCTTGCCACACCAAATGGCACTTTGCACTTGTCTGAGTCAGATGAGCAACTGCACTCCGTGATGAGGATTGCTTATTATTTTGCGATCAGATGGACATTTTGCAATTAGGAACTAAAATTTTTGGCTCATACCTAAAAACACTTATATTCAGAGGGGAGCTAATGGTTCATGCGTTGTTTCTAAATTGAGCCAGAAATTGTAGTTCCTATTTACAGAATGTAGTCCAAATAATCCCTTCTCTACCAACTAGGAGCAAATTATATTTGCAGTACCGAGCAAACTGCTCAAATGTGGCTTAAATGTGGAAGTCATCGGCCCAATGCCTGAATTTTGCGCGTGTCGCACAAAATTCAGCAACGATTCTCAGCGACCGTCGGATAATGTGTGAACTATTCGAATATATTTGATACCCATTTGGATGAAAGTAACTCGAATTTGTGAAATTTCAGCTGTTGAGCGATGACTATTAACTTCCAAATTCAGCGTGTGATTGCGGCATCAGAACCCTTTCATCTCCACCACGCAAGGTGTGACTAGAAAAGATTTCAGTACTGTAATTGGTTGAAACGGTTGTCACTCACAATCAGGAATTGTTGTCAGTGGGGAGGGGGGGTGGTCTAGGGAGCCCCTGAGAAGCCTCTATCGTATGTAGCCACTCAATACCATTATACTCCCGTAAAAGGCAAATCTTTGGCCTTTGGCCTGCTCATTGTGAACTTTTTGAAGAGTTAAGTTACAGAAAGTACACCAAAACGCGCATGCCAAATTGTGAAATTTTCTCGGCTACGCTTATGCAACTGGCAGCTTGAAGAGGTTACACCACGGTTTAAAGCCAAAATTGATAAATCAATACTTCCTTCATCGGCGAGTGCTCATCGTGACGTCACGATTGCAACAATCCCTAGCATTATATCGGAGGCCGTAAGGGAGCCCGATGATTAGCCGGGTCCAGGCCCGCCGGGACCCGGGAACCGCGGAAGAGTTTATGGCGGATCGTGTGGTGGCCGGGAAGTAATAAATCCCTTGTTCCCAACGTATACTCCTCATAACTCGCCCCGCTCCTCCGTTTCCAAATCGCACCAAAATTTGGCTTTTCTCGTGGGAAAACTCGGATTTCCTCGCACGATCTTGGGACCCGCCGCCGTGGAGATTATGTTTCCATCCCGTCAAACTTGTTTGCCCTATCATCGCGCTACACTTGTTGGCGCGGCTTTAATTTGTTCCGCTTTGCCGCCGTTTTCGACGCCGGTTGCCTACCCAACTTTGATTCCTACCGGAAAATCCGGGAAATTTAATCCATTCGGGTCACCACGTGCGTGTGGCCCGCTTGACTGCTGTTGCCGCGGAGTGCCTGTTGAAGCAAAGTTCGGTCATATCGTTGCTCCTCTGGCGCAACGGCGTAATTCGATTGCCGTGTGAGCCCCAGAAAGTATAGATTTATATGTAGAATAGGGCTCACGCGGAAATTGAGATACGCTTTTACGTCAGAGGGGCGACGATATTAACCATATGCCGTGTTGCATATTCCAAATTTCCAACTTCCAGATCTCGTAACATGATTTGCACCCTTAACCGAACTGTGAAAAGATGTAAGTTTCATGGAAGCACCGTTAAACGGAATCCGGGTACATGACCCGAAAGTATGATTTGGACAGCATTATGCAATTTGGAACCATAAATTCTGGCTCTTCTAGAAAAACCCTTATGTGCCTAGGGAAATTAATGGCGCTTACGTTGTTTTTAAACCGGGCTAGAATTTATAGTTCCAAATTGCAAAACGTAGTCCATTTAATAAGTCGGTTATCGCAGCCGATGTAAAGCACCGTTGTACACGATTCTTAAGACGAGCTTTGTTACGGGTTCGTTTTGCACGATTCAAAGGATTTCCAGAGCTTTGAAAGTGTAGAATATTATTATTCATGAACGGAAAAAACGAAGAAAATTAAGGGAGTGTTCGTGGAAATTGTCTCTTTTTCAAGCTGAAAGTCAGCTACTCTATTCAAAATTTTCCTTAAAAATACCGCTGAAACTAAGAGTGACGCAATTTTGCGTGTATTTTACGTTGCTTTGGTGTATTGTATCTTTAACGTAGGAGCATTCAACTGTGTCCAATATCTAACCAAATCACGTGTAAGGAAGGGGAATTAAGTACGCGCGAACATTTTCGTAAAAAAGCATCCCGACCTTGTCGACAATTTCAAATTTTTTGTGCTCTACTTGTGTACTTTAGTCAACAAATAGAACACAAGATAGATATCATCGAGGACAATTTTCTATACTACCCAAGAAATTTGAACCTTAATGCCATCATTGGAGGTCAAATTAAGTTCAATTCCTCTTTCGAGGTGTATTCCTCTCAATACGACTTCGAATGTCCTTTTTTTAGCTCGTATATAGCATCTGACAGTTATTGTTAACCCAAATGCGTAGCAAATGAGCATTTGGCTAGCTTATTTTATTGTCCGACCGTGAGTCCTGTAATATTATTCTCCCCGCAGAAAGCCATCCGTTACTCCTAACAAGAACGAGGGTTCAGCACGCAAAGAGTGCGAGCTTTCCAGGATAAAACGGACCGAGTTTTGCAGCAAGAAACCAAATATATTCTTGCATGAGCCCTCTAAACAATGTACACTTTTGCTGCGCGAGGTTTACGAGAGACTTCACCTGGTTCGTCATTGAAAACACCGTCCAAATGATATTAGGTCAACAAGTCGTGTGCTGCATCCAACAGTGATGCCGTTACCTGTCTTCTTTCGCTTAGCTGTCGGTTCGAATGAGATGAGATGAAGATGGGTCAACTTCAAGTGTCATAAAATCGTGTTATGATGGTTTGAACCTACATCGACTCTTGAAGATGAAAACCCTTTTAAAATGTCTTCTTGTTAACTTCAACCAAATCAGTGTTTTTTTCTTGCGATGGATGACGTCAATTATTAAATCCAGTTTAAAATTGATTTTGTTTATTTTTTTTTTATTTTTATTTATTTTTATTTTTTTTTTATGATACATGGCTCTAGCTAAAAATCCCTGTGCATTAAATCACAATCAATTTTTCGTCAAATGCAGATGAAATCCTCACTAGATTTTTATCAAAGTCACAGTTGTTTTTCACCAAAAACAATCAACATCACAAACGCTGCTCAGCCGACATCTTTCTCTCCCATCTTCTCATTAAGTTAAGTTGAATAAATGGACCACATTTTGCATTTGGAACTATATATTCTAGCCCGGTTCAAAAACAACGCATGTGCCATTAGTCTCCCTATACACATAAGTGTTTTTTCCAGAAGAGCCAGAATTTATAGTTCCAAATTGCAAAATACAGTCCAAATGGAAGTTTATTGTTAGCTGAGTAAGGAACTTCGTCACATGACAGTGGGTGTATTAAATTATACTCGAAGAGTTGTGAAACCAAGGTGATTCATTCGTATCGAATTAGGTCTTCTTCGCAGTGTACTTTTAGAAGCCAGAGGTTCAAAAGTGCAAACTTCTTAGGCTGCGTGTGAAGCTTTGGTTCGATTGCAAACCATTCCGATACGCTCATCGCAATTTGTGAGGTTAAAAAAAAACAATATTTTTTTCCGCTTCAGCTCAAGTTGACTGCAGACTCATTTGCCTATGGCCAATTTGAACAAATGGACAACAGTGCCTCGTATGCCGGCCGGTCTAACCGTAAAATCACATCTGCGAACCGGCCAAGTGTGCAGCCAAGTCGACGCGACGGTTGAGGGCGGGCAAGAGCCCGTAGAGTGAATAACAATGGGGGGCAACATTTCTCCGATCTTGAAATGACGCAATAATTTCATAGATGCAACAATAGTCGCGGCGCATGCATTAGAGCTGCACCTACTCCGAACAGTACGAGCTGTCTGTCTGGACAGTCATAGTTCTTGCGGTAAAGATTTCGCTGGACTTAAGTACATCTTGTCTGTATTCGCCTGTCTTGAAGCCGTGCGCTTGAGGGCTTGTCGACCCTGTCGTATTTCGGGTACTTCCATTGTTGCTGTGCGTATGAATTTCAGTGTATTTGCATGGATAAAAGAATCATACATTTCTCATCCTGTGAGAATATAAGGCAGAGAAACTGTGTTATTCCCATCATTATTGGCGTGTAACGCAATCGATGTTGGGTCGATATCCTGGGAGATCGAGTGTGAGAACTAGCACAGCAGTCAATCTTATACCTGCATCCACGAAATGGGCTGAACTTTTCCGAGAAGATACCCAAGAATTGCAGTATTTTTTTGAGGAATTAGCCAGTGGTTTCTTAAGCATGGAATTTTTTTTACCGTGCGAGCGAGAAACACATTTGAGAAGAGTTGGGTTTGGGCGAAGGAACCACTGGCTGATTCCTCAAAAAAACACTGCAATTATTGTAATTGACAGCCAAAAAATCTTCGAATATACCCAGCTGTGTATAAAATGATGTGCATATAAGGAATTTTTGAAACCTCAACAATTATCAACCCGTCGTTAAAATTGACTTTTTTGTACCAGTTTTAAAAATCCATTTGAAGTTTAAGATTGGGTGAAGGGCTACAGATTGTTTCAATACTGGTATTCAGACCATTTTTAACAATTGTTGAGACTTCTTTGATTTAGAAGCTGGATCAGACTCCATATCTTTCCATTAACATATCAATTCATTATATGATCAGAGAATATTCTTAGGACCTCTAACCTGAGGTCCCGAATAGCAACCATGATTGATCGCACTTCGAAGCTTATACAGGGTTATCCAGAAGTCTGGGACCCCCCTTATAACTTTTGAACAAAAAATGCTAGAGATTTGAAATTTGGGGAATGTTCCTAGGTCAAAGGGAACTACTTTTTGACGTACCCAAAATTTTGGGGGGCGCCCCCCCTGAGGGGGGGCGGACCCTAACTTTTTTTTTTCAAATGGGAACCCCTATCTTGTGATACATCATTCGAAAGGGCTTAAAAAAAGAAAACTTTTGGCGCAAACCGATTGTCGATACCTCAATTTTTAACAAAATGGCGGCCAAAAAATGGCGGCTCATTCAAAAGTCTGGGCCTCCGCTCATAACTCATGAACAAAAAATGCTAGGGATTCGAAATTTGGGGAATATTCCTAGGTGAAAGGGAACTACTTTTTGGCGTACCCAAAATTTCGGGGGGCGACCCCCCTGACGGGGGGCGGACCCTAACCCTTTTTTTTCAAATAGGAACCCCTATCTTGTGATACATCATTCGAAAGGGCTTGAAAAAAGAAAACTTTTGGCGCAAACCGATTGTCGATACCTCAATTTTTAATAAAATGGCGGCCAAAAAATGGCGGAAATGCGTTTTTTGGTTATTTACCGTCGGATTCGCTTGAAACTTGGTTTCCACAGGTTTTCGAGCACGAAAAAACAAATACGATATTGGATTTGCAAAATACCCGAGCTTTTCCAAGATGGCGGCCGAAAAATGGCGGGAAAATAAGTTTAAATCGGAATGTGTCAGATTTCCTGTGCGGTGCTCTCAGCCAGTTGAAAATCGTGTTTCCTGACTTGTCATTTCAACCACCCAGGACTCACCCCGTGGTTTGGTTGTTTTTTTCGTGCTCGAAAACCTGTGGAAACCAAGTTTCAAGCGAATCCGACGGTAAATAACCAAAAAACGCATTTCCGCCATTTTTTGGCCGCCATTTTGTTAAAAATTGAGGTATCGACAATCGGTTTGCGCCAAAAGTTTTCTTTTTTTCAAGCCCTTTCGAATGATGTATCACAAGATAGGGGTTCCTATTTGAAAAAAAAGGGTTAGGGTCCGCCCCCCGTCAGGGGGGTCGCCCCCCGAAATTTTGGGTACGCCAAAAAGTAGTTCCCTTTCACCTAGGAATATTCCCCATATTTCGAATCCCTAGCATTTTTTGTTCATGAGTTATGAGCGGAGGCCCAGACTTTTGAATGAGCCGCCATTTTGTGGCCGCCATTTTGTTAAAAATTGAGGTATCGACAATCGGTTTGCGCCAAAAGTTTTCTTTTTTTAAGCCCTTTCGAATGATGTATCACAAGATAGGGGTTCCCATTTGAAAAAAAAAAAGTTAGGGTCCGCACCCCCTCAGGGGGGGCGCCCCCCAAAATTTTGGGTACGCCAAAAAGTAGTTCCCTTTGACCTAGGAACATTCCCCAAATTTCAAATCTCTAGCATTTTTTGTTCAAAAGTTATAAGGGGGGTCCCAGACTTCTGGATAACCCTGTACATGATTTTGACTTCGATAAACCTCGCTCACTGGTGTACCCAGCATTATGTGATGTCGCAGGTCACACCCGATCAGCCCGTGCGCGAGTGACAGTCGTAACCGGTGACAGGTGACAGGAGATAAGGGACCCTCTCAACCCCTAGATTTCCTCGACACGACACAAAGTAAGAACCTCTTTGACGAGGTGATTGTAGTTCATCCCTAAGGTTACTCTCAATCCTCCTGTCGCCATTAAGACTCAGCCAGATGCGTGGAGACTTTGATCAGAAAATACGAATTCTTTAAATCAAGCTTCAAGAAAGTTATGGAAATAGTCACCACGTCGATTTTTTTTAAAAATCTGAATCGGCTTGACTGTATTTTGCGCCGCAGAATTGCCGCTAATTTTTTATTTTTCTTCAAACAGAATACTAAGTAAAATTTGTCGTTAAAATTTTGCAAGTATATTCTCTATTGTCTTGAAAAAGTTTGCAGAAATCTTCTACACAACATGTCGATTTCTTAATAGTCATATTTATATTATACAAAATCGTGAAATATTGTGAACGACAGGGAATTTTTGACAAACCTCTTATAATTATCAGTGATTTGTACATGCTTGGTACTTGAGATTTGGCAAACAGGGCTGTGCCCTAGCTGTTAAAAGGAAGAGAATCTGATAGAAGAATACGCAAAGTTATAGACGTAGGTACAATAAAAAAAAAAAAAATCTGAACAATTTGGCAACGTCGTTTTCTCTTCTTCCCGCCTTGAACCTTCGTCGTCTTGTCGTCTACGTGTCTTGCCGAGACTGATGTATGCGCCGCGCCGCGCCGCAGGTCCTGAGATCGAATATTTTAGATTATCATAACAATACTCAATTAATAATTCATAGAACCGATACAGATTCGATTTTTGACCCATAAATCACACTTACTTTAATCTCCCTGTAGCTGCCTTCCGGAACTCCTGGAAACCCCGGTCCGGGTCCACCCCCAACGACGCTTGCAGTGCCTTGTTATGTACATTAATCGGGAGCTTAAGCACTTCACCTGCCCTCGATTTACGATGAATTGGCCGTCGTAGCCGCGGATTGAGGGGAAAAACAGCGCTAGATTTGAAATTCGGAAAAGTTCACGGGCAATGTCCTGTGGATAGTGGACTACACTTAATTGCAATTAGGAACCATAGTTCCAGGCTCAGTATAAAAACAACTTTTTTACCATTAGTTTTTCTATGCACGCAAGTGTTTCTACGGATGAGCTATAGAAATTGTAGTTCTTAATAATTGCAAAATGTAGTCCTAATGATAAGACTGCTGGTGCGTGTTCCAAGGGTCAAAATTGAAATTAATATAAGCGTATCAATTCGCCTTGTCGGCCAATCGGCCTTGTTTTCCATGTGCTGCTTTTTAAGTATTCCAGGGCTTATGACGCTCATAAAGTCTACATTCCGATTAGTAATGAATTGAGGCTCGTACACGCAGTATACCACCGAATGCAGTCGTTACAATGTTGACCAATTTAATATATCATGTTTTCCAGACTTCCTGGAACCTCCTTTTGATGTTAAATGAATTACATTTCGCGATAAGGAACTAAAATTTCCGTCTCTTTTTAGAATCAATGGATATACCAATAGTTTCCATATACAAATAAGTGCTTTTATTGACAAACTAGATATTTTAGTCCCGTATTGCAAAATGTTGTTTAAGTAGCTCTTGCCTCGACAAGAGTGATCACCTTGTAATATTTTGAAGATGGCGCAACTTTGTCCCTTTCTTAAAGTAAGAAAGGCTAAAAAATAAGTCTGTTTTCCCATTATAAATTCTAAGAAATAAAGCGAGGTTCGAGATTAAATTTTTCAAATAAAATACGCATTCCACTTTTCGTGAAAAGTGGAAAAATGTTACACGATTGCACTGCTAATAGATGTAGCTGCCTCTCTTTTCGACCGAACAACACCACGCTCTGAATTAATTAGCAGGTACCCGGGTACCCCGATGTCGACGCATGTATTAATTCGTCTCACGGCCTTGTTCTCTACGTGCCGCTCCTGAAGTATTCCAGAGCCCGTGACGTCATAAAGTCTAAATTCTGATCGGTAGCTGAAAGCGAGAGCGAAGTAACAATTTTTCGAGTCCAGGTGGGGGCACGGAGGCTGAATATTTGATGGCCTTGCGTTCCGTGGGCGGCTATTCAAAAGTAATTGAATTCAAAATGTACCGGCCTAACCAACTAACGTGCAAGTCTCGTCGTTTGGGGTTGCTGCTCTGAGCTTTTCTTTCCTCTCCATCCTCCTTACTTCGTTTCCTCTTTCTTGCCTCTTTTTATTCTTGGGCCATTGTCGCACGGGACATTTCGAGTTGTCCTTTGTGAGTGTTTAATAATGTATTGTCCTGAACTTCTGATCATGCTCGGAATATCAAGTCATTTATTGGAGAGGGTTGCACGTCTTCGGCTCGTACCGAATTTTTAGTTCCCGATCTTTTTGTTCAGGTTCGGTTTGCGGTGCGTTCCTTCACGCTTAGGGTGTCCAGGCTTGGGACCGTCAAAAATTGTTAAGGCGTTAAATCGCCAAATCTTCAGGCGTGAGATTATGAGTAAGTCGAATTGCTCTGTTCGGCCAAAGATCGATTTGACTATTATTGTCAAATGTTACGACAAGGAAAGTTGGACTACATGTTGCAATTAGGAACTAAGATTTATGGCTCACAAAAATAAAGCGTATAGGAGGCAATTAAACGGTAATACAACTCGACAAAATGTTTTTTTTTTCTCAGTGTGTAGGGAACTTTTGGGATTTATCCTTACAAATTAAATCAGTCGTAGAAATGCAGATGTAAGTTGCAATATTAGAATGCGTCTGTCTTATCTCACACCGGTATATTAAGGTTTTTGATAAGTTTACATACCAAAAGTGAGAAACCTTTTTTTAAAAATTTGAATACCAACGAGGATCATGAATTCAGACAAAACTACGTGACCGACAAATCTAATGCCTCAATACGTCTATGAAATAAACATAAAATTGAATCACAGTATAGAATTTTAAGTTTGCAATGTCTGCATGAAAAGTGCCTAAAGCGAAGTTTTCATATTATAAATGGGTCTTTTGGTGCATGACATTATGTCCTCTTCCCTTACAAATGACGCAACGGGAGCTTCCACAGCAGTCCCTGAAATGGCTCGATCAAATCCTAACATTCTGTGACGTCATTATCAGTTGAAATGGATTGGAAATTCTGAATAACTAAATTTCAAATGCACCCCGGATGGGAGCTTTAGGAACTGCAGACACTCTAGTTAGGGTGCTTCGTCCTGAGTAAAAAGCTTTGTCATGTTTTTAATTTTGCCGCCGGAAAGGTCTAATGCTCCCTTCCTGAGGAAGAGTCAAGGCGGGGCTCGGACAGAATAATAATGAGCTTTGTTTTAACACACGTAAAGTTTTCAAGAGGCTTGATTGCCTTTGATTCGCATTTTCTCTTGTACAAGTCAAAGCATTGTTGATGAAGATACAAAACTGCAGAACTACAGCAAAATCATGAGGAATTTTTGGCATCACATTGAAGTTTCTATTTGAATAAGCAATTTTGTCGATTACATAGTAATATTTTGGAAACCACAAATGGTTTTGAAGGAAATTTTGCTCTTGAAGTTCAGAATTGAGTAAAAAAAATAAGCATTATTGCCTCAATTTGCAACGTTGCAATAAGTGACTTTCCATATCATTTTTTTCATGTGGGACAACTAATCATTATCCATTATCGTTTCTCGAAACTTCCTGATATTATTTTGCATCCTCTCAAGAATTGTGTGCCATTCCGCGCACTCAGTCGGTTTTTCGTCACAATAAAATTTCTCCTAGCGAGTGCAACAATAAACTGTTCAGGAAATCGTTTGTTTTCTTCCCTCTTTGCAAAATCAAATTTAGAAAAAAATGTCAAAATTTTAATCAAATTTTATAAGCAATGCAATTTCATCCTTGAACTCTCCGCAGAGGCAAAGAGATAAAACCTTTCAATTGTTATCTTGACAATGGTGGAAGCTTTTACTTTCAGGACCTCAACATTCAACCGTCGGCTTATCATATAGGTGGGTGTTTAACAAAGTTTTGAGTATTTCATTCAGTGAGCAAATCAAAGTTTGATGAACTTTTTTGGCTCATTATGTCATCCGAAGCTCATCACCCACCAGTAGATAGGATGAATGTTGCAGCCGTATAATTGGACTACATTTTGTAATCAGAAACTACAATTTCTGGCTCATTCGTGAAAACGTGAATGTGCCTTGAGGAACTAATGGTACATACGCTACTCGTAAACCGAGCCAGAAAGTGCAATTCCTAATTGCAAAATGTATCTCAATAGTCCACAAGGCAATGTTGAATCCCCGAGAGTAAAAGTTTCCACCTGTCGCAAGAGGTTAGTGTAGAGCCTCTTTGTCCTAGACTCAACGTTAGAGTTTCAAGAGGATGAAGTTCCTCATATGATGCGGGCATTTGGCGTAGCCGCCGGGATATCACGATCAAACCTCGATGTTCTTGGATTCCTCCGTATTTAAAGGGAGGCTGGGTTATTTGCCCATCTTTTCCGACCTGGACCGAGGGCGGAGCACATTACCACACGAA
>NW_017566689.1:351953-443148 GCF_001854935.1 Bemisia tabaci
GGGGGGGGGGGGGGATCAACCGCCGTGGCTGTGCCGGAGGAAAAAAGGATGAGTTACAACTGACGCCAGAGAACATGAACTTGCGACTCGATGTGCTAATCTGCAGCAATTACCGACCACTGGAACGCTCCCGGTAAATTGCACGTATTACAATGCACGTTGCCGCGTTTAGGGTTGGGAAAAATCCGAGTATGGAAAAATCACCGGAGGATTCCAATATTCTATCGCGCGCAGGTTTAATGGAGATGTTGCATGTGTGAGGGATTTGCGATTTGACTGTTGTTTCTTTTGTAAAAGTTCGCGAGAAACACGATGGTGCCACTGGTTTTCTCTGAAATCATCTCCCAAGCTCAAAAAAAGCTCTCAAAGTGAGGCCAAAATGGAGGATATATCCCGCCCTACCCTGAGAGTCCACCTCTACATCAAAACAAACTCTCCATGCAAAGATAGGGAGCAAATACATTGACAGGGCTGCCACTTCATTTGGGAACTCCAAAACTGAAAACACGGCATCACTGCTAATGTATTTGCTCCCTATCTTTGCATGGAGAGTTTGTTTTGATGTAGAGGTGGACTCTCAGGGTAGGGTGGGATATCCCCTCCATTTTGGCCTCACTTTGAGAGCTTTTTTTGAGCTTGGGAGATGATTTCAGAGAAAACCAGTGGCACCATCGTGTTTCTCGCGAACTTTTACATAAGAATTAACAGTCAAATCGCATATCCCTCACACATGCAACATCTCCATTACCATCGAAAGGAAATTTGTCTTTGTCGCAAAAGGATATAAAAAATAAAATGTTCAAGATATTTTCTAATTCATTTTACAGCTTTTGGCTGTGGCAGTGGAAATTTTATATTTTTCGGTTTTTACAAAGATGGAAGAAATCACAGGATCTCAGAAGCATTTACGTGGTCTTGGTCTCTTTTGCGGTTATTTCTCCTCATTTCATATCTTTATCATCCTTCAACATAATGGTGTGCGCTATCTCTGCGCTTGATAATTTTTTTAGTACACAGTTCCATAATCGGTATCAAAAATTATTTAGGAATACGAAGTACATGTCAGGCTGTCAATACAAAATCATAATAAATCAAAGGAAGAAAAAAATCATGATGTCTGCCCGGAAAAAAAAGTGATAGGGGCTATTCCCTAAATTTATAGTGCTGCTCCAATTTTTCGGATGATATGAGCAGGGCATTTCTATATAATTAATTGTGGTAGTACTGCGAAATTTATTGGAACTGCACTGAAAAAAAAAATCTCGGTTTATTTACTAAGAAAAGGATAAAATTACCAAGGATTCAGGGTTCTATTTGATCCTAGTTTTTTCTGGGTAAAGTTACCATTTATGGAATTGGTAATTTTACCGAGAAATCTCGGTAAAATTATTGAACTTTTTCGGTAATTTTACTGGACCTTGGTAAAAACGCCAATATTTTTTATCGACTGTGGTAGAATTACCGAGATAAAATGGCAAAGTTACCGAGAATTGATTACCAATTAAAGTGGTATTCTTACCTTAAAAAAAAAAAAAAAAAAAAAAAAAAAAAAAAAAAAAGTAAAATAAAAAAATTGCGGTTTTTAGGTAAGCTTACCAGCCTGTCTTGGTAAAATTATACCAATAATTGGTAAAAAAAGTGAGATGGTAAAGGTACCAACGGACCGTGGTAAAAACGCCGAGAATTTATTTTCAGTGTGCCCAACACCACCGTGTGTGGTTGTTTTCATCCAACAACCCCCACCTCTTGTTTTCCGTGTGTCCACGTCTCTAGCTCAGAGGGTTTGATTTTTGGACGCAACGGACAAAAAAGAAATATTGGATCTCTGGAATTGAGAGGCAATTTTTTGACGCTCCCTTCGAGACAGCCGGTATGTAAGTCTAACAAAGCTTTATTTTCTCGCGTTTTTCGCGGAAAAATCGGTATTGAGACAGCAGCCACTTGAGAACTTTTTCCTCGTCGTCATTACGTCTGCGTCGGGTGTACGTTACGTTAAGCCCAGTCGGAATCTCGTCAAAATGGACGGCTAGCGTCGTGCGTGGGACTCAACGGATCGTAAATCAACGAGACTCATCACCGATGCTAAGTAAGAACCGCATAAGTATAGCGGAATCCTTTGTAAACATACGCGGTACTCGCGGAGCATGTCGCAAGTGGCCGGTGGCATGCGGGTTGTCGCGTGGTTTATCGCACTCCGGATGACAACGCTCGTAGAACAACGTGACGAAGACGATTGGAAGAGGACAGTATTCCCAGAAGCGGCGAAGATGCACGTCGACATGTCCTTTGGAGTTATCCCGCGAAGAACTGTCACCGAAGCCCAGATGAGAGAACTTATCTTATTTTGATCCCTCGAGACAAATAGACTGAACGCAAACTTTAGACATGGGAATAAAGTAAGCACACGATTTCTACAACACGTGTTTCCTCTGCAATTTTTTATGCATACAACGGTGGATTTTCAAATTTTACTCATGAAAGCCAAAAATTAGTGCTTCCTGTGTTCGTTGATTTGAATATTTCGTTTGCCAAAAATCGAGGTACTCTTGCATCAAATTGGTACCTGAGATAATTGAATGGTTCTGAACGATGCATCATTTTCGGAGTTTGCTAAATGTTTTTCTCGACAATAACAAATAACAAATCAGTATCGTGTGCTCGTACACATGCACAACCAGTTCAACTTGTTGAAAAAGTTCAAATTTCATTAATGAGTGTGAAACACCTGTTTGTATTTACGTACTATCAGAAAATTCAAAATTTCATCCATGACAACGCCAGAATAAACGTAGGTCAATAATTGGAAGCAAATTCGTGACGATGAGACATTTTGGTGAAGAAATATTCAAAATGCTTTAGCTATTCTTAGTTTAAATAAATTGTCCTCATAGGACGAATTTTGTGTCCTCGAAGTGTCATTTAAGGTCGAAATATTCGCCGAAGGACAAAAATCGTTCTCCGAGGATAATTTATTTTTACGAGGGTATGCACTCTTTCTATTCGCTTACCGAATGACACTTAGCATTTTCAATTTGGTAATAGCTCACTTCAAACCAGAATGTTAGTGAGGGAAATCTTTTTTAGAGTGTGAGTTGACCTTACCGTCCCCCTCGCTGTGAGGGTGAATGTCCGTAGCCAACATCCAGTTCCCTTGCACTTTTTGTGAGAGAGGAGGAGAAAATACAGCCGAGAATTTTCCCGACGCCCGATTTACATTTGCGTGTCGGAGAAAGTGAACCCTTATCACTTGCTAATTATACCGTTAGATTTTCCCCTCGATATATCCGCTCGCTGGTGTCGCGCTGGTCCTGATGTTTCACTTGCAGGGACATATTAATCCCCCGGGACGCCGGGCATGGAGCAGTTAATTGTTGTGACAAGTCGAGAGAATAACACAAATAAATTCACTTACTCTCAACTGATCCGCCGGTTGCCAAATCTTTTATTCAAATAAAACAAAGGGTTGAACACGCAAAAAAAAGGTCGGTGCCGAGGACAGAAGCTTTGCTGCTCTCAGGGCTCCTGCACTTTCTTTTGTTGTAGTTTTTTTCAGTGAAGACGTAGGCTCTTTCAAATACTGCTTTATTGAAAAATGGAACAGTATCTGCAATAAATAAGCTTTTCAGCGTTTTGGTTTGAGAAAACCTTATCACGGACGAAAAAATCGCTACTCTTACATGCTCATGGTAGATTCCATGTCCCACCTATTTTTCTGGTCACTATGTTACATAATGTTACCTTCGTAGGACAATATTCGATGTTGGTAACAGTATAGTATTGTTACAGGGACCAAATTATTTGTACCACAAAAGTAGCATGGGAAGCACGTTAGGACAGAAGGTGAGGGTGGGCCCTGAAATCCACCATGAGCATCGTAAGGGCATCGATCCTCTTTTCTCCATGATGTGCACATTATTTCTGACGACAGGATCGTTTCCTCCTTGCAAAAAAAAAAAAATAATAATAAATAAAGAAATAAAAAAAATTGTAAAATGTAGCATGTAAAAAAAATCGATTCTATAATATTTGAGATTCCGATCACATCGGGAAAAATCCCTGTTACATAGTCAAGCCTGTCTTTAAACTATTAAGTTCCCATCAGGTCAACACGAGCACTTTTTTTTTGTTTATAGTTTAAAGTGCTATAATTAACTTTGAAATATTAAATTCTCTGTGATTGTAAGGTAAAGGGTGAGGCTTTCGTGCTTTAAATTAACATCACATATTTGTATCTTTCTCTGAATACCCATTCCAGGAACTTCATTTGCAAATAAAAGGCTATTTCGGTCATATATCTGGATGGGATTAGGGTTCCTTGGTTTTTTAATCGCAAAAATGGGTCATTATGAGCTTTTCAGTCACAAAAAACGGAACATTTTAAACTGCGGCAAAACGTTCGATGTGGAAACTCAGCGTTACAACCCTTTTTTCCGCAATCTCCCTTTTTGTCCGTGTCGTTTTTCTCTTACCACTGCAGCGCCACACCATCGTCCCCCGTGGAATTTCCATGCATTTATCTTGCCTCCTCATTTTTCTCACTGATGAGGCATTAAGCGACAAATCTACGTAATTAACGAATGCCGCGTTGATTGTGGTAAAAACTGATTCGAGGGGCTTGCGGAAATGGCGTTTGAATTATGACGATTGCCGAGTGTACGGTCAGAGAAAAATCCTTCAACATCGAAATTATTTGAAACTGTGGAGAAGTCTCACTCGCAAATTTCAAATCAAAATTGACTTCGATCTGTCATTTCATCGTCTTGAATTGGAGGTGATGACAACCCCGGAAGTGATTGATTTTCTATCGTTCTTCAACAAAATTGCTGATCCAACTTCAAGGGAGAGGGGGATGTCGAGAGAATTTGCGACCACTCTAAGAAGCTGATTTAACTGAATCCGCTCGTATCTTTACAATGAAAAATTCGAAAACCTCTTGGGATGTAAAGTCAACAACAGATTAAGTTGAATCAGCATTCGCGCATCTTAACATTTTTTCCTCCGGTATTATGATGACCAGCAGAAGGTTGTTAGGTTACCAACTTCATTTTTCTTTTTATTTGATGAAAGAGCTAATTTTTTGTGAGGAAAGTCAGGTCATCTCAACGAAACAGTCTCCAATTTTCATGAAAATGTCCTTAAAGTATAATTTTAATTAACCATGGTATTTTTTCTTTATTATAATAAATTAATCACTGATCCCTCTTTTTGCCGTATTTTATACTTTTCATCTTGAATAGTATGTAAGTTTATAAAGAAAAGAACTAAGTCCGTATCAATGCCCTGAAAAATTGATTGAGGACTGTCGTCAAGCACAGGGAAAATACCCACAAATCCAATTTGATCAAATTCACTCCTACGAATAATTTTGTCGCTGATACAATCAAACCCTGAACTCCCTGAAGATTCCTTTCTGTCTATGATGTAAAATCCAAATCTAGATGCAGTTATCGTTTGTTTGTTGTCCCCCCCCCCTCTATCTATATACATTTTACCTTATTCATGTTAACCTCATGAATTTTTTGCTTTATCACCGAGAAAAAGTAACCGCAATCTGGCTTTATACTTCAAACCGAGCCTTTCGTTCGTGCAATATGAAATCGGGGGAAATAATTTGTTTTAAAAGTTAAAGAGCCGCATGCAGAAACATTTTCTTTCAAACAACAGCACTTGTTATTCGTTTGACTTTTAAATGAGATGATCTCAAAGCTCAGAAAAATCGAAGCACGCGATTATTTCCACCCTCGACTCTTTTCACCAGCATCTTTGAAATCTTCATCTTATTTTTTAAACATTTCCCATCGGTCCTAGCCACGGCTCGGCGTAAACAGGCGTTTTTAAGTTAATACGGGTGAATAATGAAGCATAATAAGCTGTTATCCTCAGCGTAAGAGGGCCCGCTTTTATTTTACTGCAGGGTTTTCCGGCTGTTTTTTTACGCTGTTTTTAATTCACTCTGAGGGTACATTAACCGCCGGGGACACCGCAATGGTTTTTAAACGGCCAATTTCGTGTACCTCCCATCAACTTAATTATGATTTTACCAACGTTAATGAACGCCAAAATTACCTTGCTCCCCTTCCTGCTGTTAAAACTTTCTTCCGGAAAGTGCGGAGAAAGGAGCTTTCTTGCACCCTTCTTGATTGTTCTGAGTAAAAATCTCGGACCGCGCCTCCGCGACTTTTTTGTTCCCTTTCAAATCGTGGGGGATTTTTCCGCCCCATTGAGATGTTTAATTTGGGAAGTATACCATTCTCCCCATGTTCGCTCCTGTAAAGGTCGACATTTTAAAGAGCTATATGTAGGTAATCTTCTCCCAAAATTATTATGAGTTATTAACCACTACGGCCTCCAAAAATAAGACATTGGAATTTCATAACTTAAGATTTTCGTTGAGACAATATTTGAGGACGAATTTAAGAATAATTAGAATTCATCCGAACTACGAAAAATTCCGGTCATTCCAACGATCATCCTGTTGTGTATCGGTGCAACACGAATCCGCCCTGGCTATGCAAAAAAAAAAAAAAAAAAAAAAAAATCAAATGATGTATATGATGAACGGACCGTTGCGCTTTGATACAGTGAGTCACATCCTAAATCCATTCATCCTTCATGTAGTCAAGCAGGCAACATGCGCACCTATGAATTTAAATTGTGGTATCACCACCATTAGACCAAAATTCGTTGATTGCTTATCAATGATCGTCATTGCCTCTCTACCAAATCATCCTTCTCTACTTGAACATAGGGGTTTTTGCCACTTACGTGGTAGCAAATTTTATATGATGTATCTTACTGTGTACTACTTAAATATGTAATTTTATGCGTTTTGTATACGTCATAGTCACGTTTAGTTCAATCCAGCAATAAATTTTAATGCCTTGGGTCTTTTTCTTTTTTTCCAGGAGTTCCTGTTCGACGCCAAAAGCTGTGGAAACCGGAGTTGCCCGTCTTCCTTTTTACTTCAAATTAAAAATAATAAACCATTTATCTACCTCACAAGGTGCTCGGATGCACGTGCAATTATAATGTGTTGTTCAAGTGTTTTTTTTTTTTTCATTTTAGTCAATTAAACAAGCATCCAGAGCTACTTCTCATATTCTAAATCCATACCTTATGGTGGAAGTTCATTTTGTAACAAGTGCAATTATATTTTTACTTTTTTAACTCATTAAAAATAATCATAGATATATTCTTCCGCATCGTGAGCCGACTGAAATATCAGTAATCCGATAGCAAATTTTGACATGAGTGCTCAAGTTTGAACCATGGCTGCCTGTATAAGAGGACCAAGGACTTTGGCCAACAGCTCTGAACTCAACCATAAAACTAACTCAGCCAGTAACTACAAAGCATTTATCAAGGTAAGGTTTCATATTTTTGTATTTAAATTTATATTTATAGCTGTAGAATTTTTTTTTTTTTTTTCGGGTAATAATTGCCTTCGCGACATCATAATCAATACATTCATACAATCTGCCATCACAGTTCTTCGTCTCTCGGACGTAAGAACTTAACTCCACTCCAAGGTTGCCAAATTGATCCCAGCAATGGAATTATTTTACAAAAATGTACCGGTTTAATTTTTGTCCAAAATTTTCTGATTTTTTAATGAAATCTGAAGATAAATCGGTGAAATTTTCAGTTCAATACTCAAAATTTTCCTGGTTAGTATAAAATATACAAGGAGCAATCTGGCACCATTGAAATTGAGTTACGTTCTTTCTTTAGGGAAACGGCGAATTGTGTGGTTTAAACGATAATTGCTGAAAAAATCCCAGCAAATTGATGTAATTACCTTGTAAGAACCTAGAAATGACAGTTTTCTTGCTCTCATCAAGAAAGAGAAGTTGGAAGAGATACTCATCCACACTCTTCTCAAGAGAACTTTCGAGATTAAAAGTTCGCGAGACTCAAGTGCGAGCACTCACTTTGAGTGAATTACTCTGATGACGTTGTGGTGCGAATGAAAGAGATATTCCTGGTCAGTCCTGACAGATATTCATTTCCGTAATGACCATCTTGACTAATAGTGAAGAACTCTGCTTGCCAGTTGCCACAATCATGTGTATAGACAGCTGAAGGACGATTTTATTGTCGTCGTTCAGTATCACGTCATTTCGCTGATTAATCGGGGGCTCTTAGTCTTCGAGTCTCAATGTATCCAAGTGAGTGATTGCATCATAAGCTTACGGATGATTTGAAATCTGCAATCCATGCACTTCCATAGTCACTTATTTCCACTTGTCATTTCTACGTTTTTTGGAATCACGCACAGTGTCAGGTTAATCGGAAGGAAGTTTTGAATAGGGAATACCTTAATTAAAAGGGAATCAGATGGCCAAAAACTTATGGTTAGCAAGAATGATGCGAATAATTTAAGCATATTTTTTACTTAAAATATTCGAAAAAATCTTCATAATGCAAATTTTTTGGTGATTTCAACAGAGAATTTGTAAAATTAAGGTGCCCTTGTCAACATTAATTTGTGTTGCAGTTTGAAACTTCGGCGTATAATAACGTAGAAAAAAAAGGGTCTATAAGGAAACACAACTTCAGATGGAGTTCGAAAAAATGTTAACCTTTACGTCCAAAATGCTTAAAAATAGTATGGGCTCATCCCGACTTGTAAGCGAAAATGATTATATTTTTAGGACTTCAATATCTTAATATCGACGATTTTTCTAACTTCATTTAGAAATTGTTTCCCTTTCGTTTCATTTTTCTCTTTTCCAATCGCTAATTATGTATAAAAGTATGGTGGTATGATGACGGCTCTTCAGATCCAACATCACTTCTCTATTTCATAGTCAGGTATCTGTAATATTTTAATGCAGGATTTTTTGCGTAAATTAGACAACCTTGCGCGGAAAGCAATTTCCTTTCATCGATACAGCACGGACGTGGATCTGTAAAGCACCAGATATCCTGTCATCAGAGAGCGAGTTAGCGTCGGAGAGACAGATCAAAACGAGGAGTAAAAATGCCATGAAAAACCCGGTTTTAAGTCTCAACGCGACGTCTCCGAAGGTGTCCCGTGCCCATTAACCAGTTCCGATCATAACTCACCGTTCCGGTGGCTTTTCGTGGCACCGGGACTAGAAGAACCGAGTTTGACTCATCGAGAGAGGTCAAGCTTCTAATAAAATTCGGATCGACTCGCATTGTTGCCTCACTGAAAAAATTGGATTCATTATACAGCAGTAAAAACAGTTTTCTCTGTGATTTTTCAGTGTGCGGAAGAAATTACTTGTTACTTCCATGGCGGTATACTTATTGCACTAATAGGTTATGAGTCAGAAAAGGGGAACTCTCCCTCTTCGGTGGGAATTTTGGAGCCAGTGATTTTCTTGAAGCTGCCGACTAGTAGAACAAGATTTTATTTTTTTTACCTTGATATTTGAAGTAAAATTCAAACGCGTGAATTTTAAAATCGTCTAGTGCCCATATGGTCATGATTTTCATAACCATTTCCTATTAAGATGAGTAAGAATCGCATGATAATTACCTTTTTTGGCGAAAAATTTCAGAACATGGAGACACTGGGCCTTCTGAAATCTGCTCCTATACTCCCGGGAAGCAGGGTTTCTTCTGAGAGCTACAAAAAATAGAGACATTTTGGCGAGTTTAAGGCCTTAAAAAACTGTCAATAGCCATAAAATTTAGACCTTCTTACAATCTGAACAAAATGATTCAGATAGAATTCTGTAGATAAGAATTAAAATCAATTCGATTTTGCTTGTTTTTATTGTACAAGTCAAAAAATTAGAATGACAACGATTTATATGATTCTTTCAAGCTCGAGAAGTCAAATCACTGTGTTGCAATAATACGTCACAAATAGACAACTAGTCAGTAACTTAGTTCCGTAATAAGATAGTATCCACCTTTTAAAGTTTTACGAGCCTTTGTTAAAAATGCAAAATCATATCATTAAAATCTCATGCCAGATGCCAGAGTGTGTCCGATGGCACTGTTAATATAATTGTTGGACTAGATGCTGTGTTCCATTCTGCCGTGCTACGGAAGAACGCCGTTTGAAAGTTCGATTGTTGCCAAATTTCCTCAAATAAATCATGTATTGGTGAGGAAAGTTGTGAATAGTATTCCTTGAAATTTTCAAATGTTGTAGATTAAATTGCGAACAAAATTGTCTGAAAGTTTTGGAAAAAAATATTCAGAATTATCTGGGTATAAATCTGACTTTTATGGAGGAAATATGGCGACATCATAAGGCTCTTACGACGTTTTGCCTTAGCAAGGCAGAATTGCGGAGGAGGCAGCCTCAAGGAACGTCTTAAAGTTCGGACCCAAATTAGTCAATAAAACGAATGAAGAAAGTAAACTGTTATAGCAGATCCTCCCTAATACAGGGAGGCCAAGGCAGACGAATCTATCGAGGCAGTTAAACGAAGTAGGGTTTGATGACATCTTGTTGTTCAACTTCACAGCTCGACCGGGCGACAACGAGTTATTGGCCGCGATATAAACCCCTGATGGGAAATCGCTTTCCGACCACTTGTTGGAGCTCGTAAGATTTTTATGAGACTCTAATGGGATTTGATTTGTCACACGGCCTAGGTGCGGGAGAGTCTCATTTTCATCGCCCGCGGAAAAAGTGACGACGTTAATTTTCTTACACTTAACTCATAGGGAATGACTTGATTTATTTTGCATAAATAATCAGTCCATTTGACGGGGAGTTACAATCAGAAATTCATGGAGTTTTATTTGTCGTAAGTTTTCCGCACTGGCGAGGCGTGAACGATCGATCATCGATAGTTCCCCATTTGAAGCTGTGGTGAAGAATCGAGTATACAGGTGTCCGTTACGAACACCCTGTTTATCGATCCTTTTCCATAGGTTTAGATGGCAGATTGATCGATGTATCGCAAAAACATTGGTTAGTGGTTTTCCTCCATTATGTCTCTTAAATCCCAATCGCTAATACGGGTGGAAATATCTCACAAGCGATAATTGGCGATTTATATGTGATCCCGCAGTCGTATGAGGTTCATACTTCGGTTATTTGTCATACCTTTTCTTGCTGAAATTATTATTCCGCTGCCTTCTTTGTCAATTTAAGTGTAAAATCACCGCCATTAATTTGACAACCAAAATTTTATAGACTATAGGAGGCTACGTCCTCTTAACCACTTCCGGTGGCGTGGCGTGCTTCGATATACATCGATATTTCCCCATTTGAAGCTATGGTAAAGAATCGATTATTAAGGTGTTCGTTGCGAACATCCTGACAATCGATCCTTATACGTAGGTTTAAATGGGAGATCAATCGATATATCGCAAAGCACGCCACGCCACTGGTATTATATGCGTTGTGCAAACACGAGCACACAAACAGACTGTGGGGAGAAAACCTTCCATTGCCAAGAAATTAACGGAAAATTATGAAAGAATTAACATAAATGTGGTTTTATAATTTTAACTTCTGCCGCCGCGCCGCGCTGACCGCACTGTGTTTAGCGCAATGCGTGAAGTATTCCTACAGTCTCGGAGGCGCTATGCGTTTCACGCCGACTGTTGTTGGACGCACTGTGTTTGACGCAATGTGTGAAGTATTCATAAAGTTTTGAAGGCGCTATGCGTTTCACGCCGACCGTTGCTGACCGCACTGCGTTAGACACATTGCGTGAAGTATTCATGCAGTCTTGTGGGCGCTCGGTGTTCCATGCCGACCACCGGCGCCGCGCCGAGGGCTTCTCCTTTTCATCTCAAGTCCTCGTCATCATTGCGCACTTTGCCGCGCCGCTATAGGCCAAATTGCGTGTTTGGTTTCTCTCTTTGTATCACCAAAAGACAACAAAATTAAAAATTACTATACTCTTAAGAAATGAGAGATTTTGTCGCCTTTTCTCGTTTATTATTTTTTTTCTGAATCCGATTCTTTTTTATACCTTCATTCGAAAAAATTGCATAATTTGCCGCCATGGGCCGCGGCCCTTGTGGCCAGCCCATATACTTGGCCCTGGTTCTACAACCGTGGAATCCCGTGTGACATTACAACTGCGTAACCGTAAAATAACCGTCCTTTTTTCTGATGTTATAACATCACTGAGCCAGTCCCACCGAAAGTCAAAGGGAACTAAATTCTGACAATGCACTTCTCCAGCTCCATGTCAACATTTGATCCAAGCACCAAGCTTTAGGAAAAATTGTGCGCTACTGATAATTGTTTTCTCACCCCGAGTGAAAATCATTTTCAATTGTTTTATTTCCCGTATGGCTATTTCGTTTCATATCTTTGAGCTTTTCAATAATTTCAAACCTGACCGCAAAAATATTATCCCTCGCAGTTTTGTATGCTAACCGTGTTAATTAAATTGCGGTGGACCCCGATTGTTATGAAGTTCGACGGAATGTTCGCGGCGTGTATTGGGGGGGACACAACAACAATACTCTCCCCTTTTCCCCCAATTAATCGAGGGGCTTGCAAGGATCAAGGGGTCATTTGCGCGACCAAAAGTGCGTGGCTTCAAACAGCTCGTCGACGTAATTGCTCGAAGGGGTGAGAGGGACGCAGTTTTGATTTCTGCAGTCCTGGAATTTCTCCCTCCCTCGCTGCACCAAGTCGAGGCGGCCACAAAAGGCCTCCACCTGTTTGAATATTTAATGTCGCTGGGGGCGATTTAGGAGAAATTGTTATTTTAAACTGGTGGCCCTGTTCGAAGCTATTTTGCGAGGAGGGTGCAAGCATTTCAACCTATTTGCCGCCATGGTGTCATTGAAAAGTAACAATGATACGATATTTTCAATTCTTTTATATTTTTATGTAATAGTATAATTCAATCTGATATTTACCAAAAATTAGACTTAAAAAAATGACTTACAAATATGAATACACTTTTATTATGGGGCCCCATAGAATCCAAAAACTTAGTACAGTTTTATTGAAAAATGTCTGAGAATTGATTGATGTAAAACTCAAAAAAGTTAGATGATGAAGTTTTGTTTCCAAACATCCTCACCATCGGACTGTTCTAGGGCATCACTCTACCTCAAAAGTGCATTTTTTAAAAATTTCGCTGTTTTTTACAAGAATTATGTTTTTCTGATTTCTCACAAAACTTTTCACAGAAAGATTAGAAAAATCTTGATTGATAAGTTGAAAAATTCGATTTCTTGCTTTCCTTAATGTTACCTTCAAAGATGCATGAAATTGACCAACAGGAAATGGAATCAAGAATTCAAAAGCTGGATACAAACGTGTTGGAGGCTTTTACAATTGTTCCTAAAAATCTTTGAATATTTTAACACTAGTATGAATTCGTTTCTTTTGTTGATTTCGATTGATCTGCAAGTTTAAATCGGGAGATTCTAGCAAGAGAAAATGTGTACATTTTACTTTTCGATGTTTTTTGTCATTTTTGAGTCATATTCTATTACGATTATAAAATTAAAAATAACAAGGTTCTTTTTCAGATATATATACGATAATTTGAAATAAGATTTAACGGAGTTGGCTAGATTTTTGCCTGTATGACGTCTTACGTGTTTTTACTTCAAGTAGTGCTTTTTTTGTTGCATGTAACTCCTATCTCTATAACAGAGGGAAAATTAATAAGCTAAATCCACAACTATACAGTAATGTTCGGTTTCCCCGCAGAAGAGGAGTAGTTCAATCTTCTTAGAGAGCGTTTCCGTCCATAAGAAGTAGCCGAAAAATAGAGATTCAGAAAAGTTTCCCAAATTTCCCAAGCGGCGGTGACAAAGAATCTAAAGGTAGGGGACAGCGGAAATAAACCCCCCGAAAGTGCGCAGCGAGTGACAGAGAGAAAACGGAAGACACATGACGTACTAATCAATCCCTTTTTTCTCGCAACCTCGAATGGCTCCAGGGCACGCATCGTCAATTAAAGCGAGCCCTTTGAACTTTGCACTATCCCCGGGAGTTAATCACACTAATGTGAATAGATTGTTGGCCGCAGAAACTATCTCGAATTTATCTAATTTACCCGCCTTTTCCTAATGGGGCGCGCCTCGGCGGGCGAGGGTGGAGGGGGGCGGGGGCGGGCACCACATGTGTGAGGGCTAAATGCGCTCTCAAAACCGCTTTGCAACGCGCACGCGAAACCGCCCTCTTTAAATATTTACTAATCAACTACAGCTCCGACTTGAGCAGCGTTGTCCTTCTGTGCAATAGCGGTCAACAAAGAAGCTTAAGAATGGATTCATACATAAAAAATTTGGAAAAAAAGGAACCGCTCATCAGTGGTGAGGCGTGAATGATCGATTATCGATATTTCCCCCATTTGAGGCTGTGGTTAAGAATTGATTATTAAGGTGTTCGTTGCGAACACTCTGGCCATCGATTCTTTTACATAGGTTTAAATGGGAGATCAATCGATATGTGGCAAAGCACGCCATGCCACTGCTGATCATGGGTAGATACAACTATAGCGATCAGGGTGTCTACAAGTCCGGAATTTCCGGAAAGTCCGGAAAGTCCGGAAATAGTACCGATTTTTTAAGGGGGGTCCGGGAGTACTAAAAAAGTGCGGAAATTCCGCAAAAGGTCCGGAATTTTTTTCATTTGTTGGTCATTTTTGTTTCAATTTGAGCAAAGAATTGAAATTTTTCGAATTTCGTCAATTGGCGTTACTGAAAAAGTACTGATTTTTTTCTATTGAGGAGGCACTGCATTTTTTAGGAATGTGCTGAAAAAGTGCTTTAAAAGTACTGATTTTTGGCCCGCCTGTTTTATTAGATACCTTAAGCGATTCCGAGCATGAACTTTGTTTTTCTCGATCTGTTCGGTTTCACCGAGAAATTTCAGAATTTTTCCGGCGCGCAGTTGAATAAGTTACGCTTTGTCGTCTATAGGTGGATACGGCCGCTTCACCAGAAAAATATTTCCAGAAAAACTCTTATATTCATTATCAGCAGGGAAATTCTCAAGCATTCCATGGTCTATAGTTACTGAATCGGAGCGTGGCTCCCGATTTTCTCCATCAAGCTTACACAAAATTTTCGGAAAATAGACCAGAAAATTCCAGGTTCTGAAAAAAATCAAATTATTCCTGGCAAAGTCTTACGGATCGAGAAAAAACAAAAGTCAAAGTCAATTAAAATCAATTCAATAAAACTTCCCGGCGGGCTGATTATTGAAACTGATAGACAAAGCAATGGACAACGAAGATGAAGGGAAAATGAAGCGATGCTACAGGTTGAAGCGGGTGGTGGTTTGGTTATAGACTGAGGGTGAAAATTATAGACTTGCTGTAAGGTATCTCGTGGGTTGTCATTAGTTTGTCTATCACTCGCCTCCTTTGTCCATTGCAACAACTCACCACCAGTATGATCGCTCCGTTTCCTCTTTGTCATTTTTGTCTATTGCTTTGTCCATCAATAATCAGTCCTCAGAATGAACGCTCAATTTTTAGAGCAGACCGGCTCCTGCTGACTAGTGTAACCATCGCTCATGTCCTATATTTCACATGAGATTTGGCAGGAGTGTGCTCCAGCCAGCGAGAAAAGAGCTTGTTCAAACGGCGGAGCAGAATCTGAGTTTAAATTTAATAAGCGGAGGAGCCATTAGAGGCTAGATTAAGGAGGGCTCCTGGCTCGCTTCTCTTAAATGAGTGCATGGAGGTTTTCCCGGCGAGAAAACCCGGCCGGAAAGTTTCCCGGCGCGAATTTCCCTCGGATAACGAACCCGGTGCGCGGCGCCGAATCAAGGAACGACCGCTGCCTCTTGTCGATGCGGAGATCACCAATCACCGCGCCACTATAGTGATGACGTCTCTTGAGCTGATATTTGATTCTCTAGATATCCTAGAATCGATTCGAATCAACCAGTGATAATGAAGAATCGATCTCTTGATTGATCGCGTAACGATTCCCATCTATCCCGCCGAACTTAAACCAAGAAATTAGCCAACCGTATGTGCCCAAATTCGTATACGACGATCCGATCCACTCTTCGACGTCGAGAAGAAATGGGATGAGATTAGATCTTTCATATGAGCAAAATTTAAAATTCAAATGTAAAAATGGGACAGTCGTGCTGTTCACTGAACTGTGTTTTGATGCTTGATTCTTATAGATTAGCTAAAAATATTAAGATCGTCCAAATTGCATCGTTCTTCGTTCAATACTAACCGAGATATCGCCCTCTGTAAAGTTGGGTTTTGACGTCATCCACCGCGGTAGTGACACCCTTGGTTTCTTCCACCTTGCTTTCATCCGCGTTTCACGCAGAGTAACCAGTGCTAATGTAAGTGTCTCCCTGACTGATAAACCAAGGTGGAAGAAACCAAGGGTGTCACTACCGCGGTGGATGACGTCAAAAACCCGACTTTTCCAAGGGCGATATTTCGTTTAATATTGAACGTAGAAAGTTGCGGTTTGGACAGATCTTAATATTTTTAGCTAATCTACCAGAATCAAGATCAAAACACACATTCTGTGACCAGCACAACTAACCCATTGGGGTGATACGGGGCCGATTCTTTTCGACCTGGCTCTAAGGAGTAAGAATCGATTCGGGCAAAAGATCGACTTGCGATCTAACGGATCTTTCGACTAGAAGAATCGCCACCACAACCCCTGAGGTACCTGGTGCCTCGCACGCGGTTTTTTTATTGTGTCGTAAAGTCTTAAATAATTTGAGGTTATAAAGCTCCGAGTTACTCGTAAAACAAAGGTAAATAGGGAAGAGGAGTTAAAAGAGCTGACACGTCTGATTTAATGTTTTCATACCTGGCCGGCCGGCGTGAGCACGGTAATATTTAACTCGATCAGAATTAGCAGCGGGAAGAAATCGATTCATACTAACCACCGTTGTCAAATTTTCACACCTCTTCTGCTTTTCCAGGCTGGTAATTTTTTCCTAGTAGAGAATAGGTGACCCTCAGCGTCTTTTTTATTCCTCATATTGGTCAAAAAATTTAAATTCGCCAAGTTTGCAAGTGCCTAAGTTTACTTTTTAAAATGCACAATTACGTAAAGGCGCTGGCTTGGTTTTAAAGTTTTACAAAGGTAGTGTTGGGTCGTTTCATGTTATTTGGCATAGTAGCTAAAAACAACTAATTTTAAGATGTATTGCTACAATTCAACTACGAGCGCAAAGTTTGCTGTTCTCCCCTACTTAATGTGCTATCAAGTACATCATAAGAAAAAAATATATAAATAACATTGAACGTAATGAAATCACAAAAAATTTTCGATGGGGTAAAATCAACTTTGACTACTTTAAGCTCATATATAGTTGAATTACATGCGTTGTATAAAAAAATGACCTATTTCCTGAAAATTTCGGGAATGACACCAGGAAACTCATCCTTGAAAATCGGATACTACCTTTACAATGCATAATGCAGTACAACTCCAAAACTGGGCCAGAGTTTTACTACATATTGTGAGTTATTTTAACTTTAGGGCCAAAAAAGGCCCCTTTGAGTATCCTTTTACTGCGCAGGAAAATTAGCATGCAGTCCTTGCAAAACATTTTTTTGAGATTTTGCATTGTCTGGTTCTCTTGTTGGAGAATGAAGTATGCAAATGGGCCTGTTGCAAACTTTTGCTAGAGCAAAAATAAGAGTTGTTTCTTATAGATAATGCCTCAAAAATCACGATGAGCGCATCGGCAAAGTCTGAAATGCACTCATAACTTCACAATCTGCGTAAGAAATTTGCGTTTTTTTAAGCTTCCCGCTTCAAAAACGATACTACGGCATAGGTGAACATTTTGTTAGAGGAGTCGCTCCATCGTCGGCGATATTCATCATGGCCGACGCTTGCACGCAGTTCCGCGCGTAATTCAAGGAGAGTTCAAGGTCAATCAATTCGGGCGTGGAAAATATGAACGTTAACACACCGATTGTTATCTGGTCTAATCCAGTTCAGGTGTTATCTCGTCCCATCAAACGTGTTTTGGCGGATTGGCGTCGGCTATGATGATTATTGCCGACAATGGAACGACTCCTCTTACAAAATGTTCACCTGCGCCGTAGTATCGTTTTTGAAGCGGGAAGCTCAAAAAACCGCAAATTTCTTACGCAGTTTGTGAAGTTATGAGTGCATTTCAGAGTTTGCCGATGCGCTCATCGTGATTTTTGAGGCATTATCTATAAGAAACAACTCTTAGTTTTGCTCTAGCAAAAGTTTGCAACAGGCCCATTAAATTTGGCAACCACTAATAAGGGAGTTCTGTTTCGTCTGACGAAGTATATTTGGACGTATTCATGCTGAAAGGAACTATGTGAATGGGGGTTGCGTGCAACATAGTTCCTTTTAGCATGATTATGTCCATTTTTGATGCTGGAGTGGGCTGACCTCAGCGACGATTTATGTATAACCTTTGGGATTACGAAAGTGTACCTGAGCGGCAGGGCGGTTCGTAAAATTTTTAGGACACAGGTTTGGAGATTATCGAAGAACGTACGACTGATTTGTTAAGAAATGGAGCATTTCTGAGGGCTAAAAGAGGGCATTTTTGAGGGGGCTGGGTTTTCTGAGGCTAAGAATACGCATAATTAAATGACGTGATTTCGTTTTAAAAGAGTTGGAATACGTACAGATGATCTATGAAAATTACATATTTGCACACGGTTTACTGATCTCTACATCTAAGATAAATATATTATGTGAAAGTTCTCGGGCAAAAACAGCCTTGGACCTCACCAGCAGATATTTCTGTTATTAAATCGAGCGATTTTTTTCAGTTGGGTTGAGAGGACAGAGTTTGAGGTTTAGACGGCAAAGCTCTCGCTACTGCCTTAAAGATAAAGTTGCGACCGGTTCAGTTCATTGGTGAGCCAAAATCGGGGGTTGATTTGCATCACACTCGAGCAATTTTGTGCCCTGAGCATGGCCAATTCGATTTTTTTTAGTTTTTCTTGGATCTACATTTTTAAACTGCAAACTTCAAACCACCATAACTCCTGTCAGGTTGGGCATGTTCCAGCGTTTTTTATGTCACAAAATATTCTTAGAGCTCATCTCCATGCTTATGTACCAAAATCTCCATATTCATTTAGTTTATATACCGCCAAGGCTCCGTTTTCTGTGGATGATTACACATTTGCAAGGGATATCCCTTAAGTTTCATCAGATGCAATTTGCAAGATCCAAGATGTTGCGTTGAAAAATAATAATTTTTCAAAATAATCTCCTCCCTAGAACATTCAGATCAAGGAATGTTCAAAGAATCCGAAAGAATTCCTTTCGTCCAAAGAATTTATGTACTAAAAAATCATTCAGGCCCTTTACCTTGTTAATTATCTGATAAAATAATAATTTAATTAAATAATGACAAAAACCGAGAAGAAAACACAGTTTCTGGTGACCTATGATCATTAAAAAATTTAGTCTACTCTATTTGTCAAATTAATTTTTACGAAATAAACGTTATTTCATTGTGATACAAGTTTCGGATATTTTTAATACTCGATCAGAAAATTCGTTACCTTCTGCCGCAGTCAGTCAACTGTGAAAAAACACTCCACCTAAACGGTCAGAGTGTAACTATAGGTACCACAAAACCCTCTTAGCAACCCGCAAAAGCTCCTTTGCCAGCCCATTCGCAGCCCACCAAGCTCCAATACCCTTTTCCTTTTGATAATCCGCTTACATGGTCTGGGGAATTGGTCAGACAGTGGTGGCTCTTTCGTCCGTTGGGCCGGACCACGGGATCCCTTGAAATGGACCTTGATTGATGCTGGAAATTAATCCTATGCACTCATGCTTGAAATTTAAAATCTTCGTAGGAAGGTGCTTGTTGTTCTTGAATGAAAATAGAGTCAGAAATCCATCGTTCGGTTTACATCCATGCATAAGAGCCGCTTTCACAGCACACCCTAGCGTTCTGCGAGATCTTTCCGCCAAAAGCCCTTATCTTTCCAAAGCCCTTTAGGGAGTTTGCACTCCCTCATTTGCTCTAAAACCCCCTGTCACCCTTATTTTACTGGGCGTCCCCTTCGTTTCCCCTCAGGAGGAACTCAATCAAGCATCTTCCTTCTTGGCAGCCTTTCTCTCGTCATCCTGTACCAGACTATCTGTTTGGTTATGACGTCCAGTACGACTGTAGACGGCAAATTGTATTAAGATACTTCCCCCTCTCCCCACACTGGAAAAAAAAACACATTGGAGCTAGAGTCCAGACTCTTAAAAACATCGACAAGAAAAAGTACTCTTGATTCAATCAGAATCTAGCTTAAATCAAGAACCAAGCCTCTTAATTTAAGCGGATTTCGTATTGATTCAAGCAAAAATCCGATTGAATCAAGAGTATTTTAGAATGTCAATGTTTTCAAGAGTCTGGACTCTAGATCCAATGTGTTTTTTTTCCAGTGCATACTAAAATAATATTTATCTGGCAATTACTTATTTTCATAAGTTTAGAATTGGCATCAAAAATCATCAAAAAATATTGAAATTCCCGACAATTTGTCCACAGGGAGACTCAAAGTTTTCGAACTGCTGTTTTGTTCAGCACAGCATGACGAAAACTAAGGAAATTCAACTGACTATGACCTTATAGCGAAATGAAAAATTTACTCATTCCGAAAGTATGAAAGTGACAAAGAAAAAATTAAAAACATGCGTATCTAGACATGGCTAAAAGAAAAACGCTTATGTAAAAATGCAGCTACGCATTGCGCCCGTCACAGGCTAATTTTCAGCTTAAAGAATTGATAAAAAATTATATGGCGATCTGATTCTACCGGATGTGTATTTAAAATTTTACTCTTATTTACCCATGTTACTATTATTTTCCTTTCATCGAAATTGTACCTTTCCAGTTACCCAAGATTGTGTCAAAATTTTTGGTGTTAATTTACGGATAATATTCTAGACCACTTTTTGTGCTTCCAAGCTGTGGTTTTACCTCCAATAGCTGCGCTATGGCCCACAGTAATGCATGCTCCCAAAATAAAAATATCCCTCCTTATTTAAAACAAATCGTAGACAGCTCCGTAAAATCGGGGACAAGAAAAGTGGCGACCAGGTTGCGTTTCGTCGAGAGTTATAAGCTCACCAAGTCGCCATCCATCATCCATGCACTATTGAGCTTTAGCCCAATATGTCGCCACCCCACCCGATAAGCAGCCAGACTTGGGGTCACTCCTCTCTTTTGCCGTGTGTTGTAGAAACGCAGGATGAGCCTCCAAACGTTGCCAAATTTCCGTTGTTTGAACACGAATTTCCAAGGAAAATTTTGGAAATTTTTCCCCCAATTTTCTATAGAATTTTGTGTGTGATTTGATCTAATGCTTTTGAAAGTTTCAAAGGGAAATAGTCATAACTTTCTCAAAAATAAATATTTTATTGGGGGAAATAACGCAATATCCGAATGGCCATACGTTGTTCTTCCTTTTCAAGACAGTTTTCGTCGCGCAGTGAAGCTCGAGATTTTCGCGCGACAATATCGGAAAGAAACTAACTTTACAACCTTTCGACCCTCCCATCCGATGCGAGAACTTCCAACCGAGCACCTTCCCACCCTCTCTATTTTCTCTCTCTCCTTCTTCTTTTCTCCAATCTCTCGGGCTTATTTGTCGTTTTTTACGTTTTTTTTTGACCTCTCTGCGCTCTCCGTTATTCTAGGATTGTGAGAAGTTCAGACTCGATGATCTCCTCCACATTTGTAAAACTTTTTATGTGTTTTTCCTCCACGGTTTAGGATTAACCCTCTACTTTTCTATTGCTCGAAGATTTATGCACTTCCGTGTTCTGAGTTTACGAATCTCGAGGTTTGCTAAATATTTGTTCTTGAAAAAGAGGCTGTATACACAATAAAAAATTCTACTCGTCACAGCGAAAAGGTTGATTCCGTGGTAGTCTCTTGTTGCGCCGAGTAAGGAAGCACCAAGGTATCGAACTAATTGTTTTTTAGGTTGACTTTGGGAATTTTTAGGGAAAAACCCAGGTATGTTGGGGAAGAAAACGGGTTCACCAAAATTGAATGTCTGAAAACACAATGTGATTGGTGTTTTTCAAAAACCTCTTTAGGAAAATCAAAAAAAAAAAAGCTGGAAGCGTCCAAAAGCAAAAATTCACCGTTTGACTGAAATAGTCGAGTCCCATGTTTCGCTTTGTGTGGTGGTCGGTTTCTTTCAGCTTTTTAAGAGTCACCCGAAATGTGCTGCAGCTGAAATCGTTCTAATGTTTGCTTCTCAAGTATCCGTACCATTCACTAGCTAAAATACGCTTATAATGATACCAGTGTTACAGCAATATTTGTTCGATTTAAGGATGTTGCTTGCTTCTACTATACATCCATTTCAATAAATGGTGCTGCTGCGTTATTTTCACTCAAATTAAACTCAAGATCTTCGGGGCATTGACAAGTAATCGAATCAGCGCGCGTGAATCGTTGAATCGTTATCGAATGAGACTGATCGATAACGCCCTATCTTCAAAATGCTATATATCGATGGAGGCCATTCGGTAACAATTCAACAATCGACTCGCTGGTCGGTACATCCCTATCTATCTTAGCAGTGTTATTTATAGATGAAAATCGTTGGATAGCGATTCAACAATCCAGGTGCTGGAATCATATTACTCAAACACCGAACAGTGTTGAGATACACCGAATCGGACTCAAATCAGTGTCGCGAACAAATTGATACACTCAGGCCCAACCTCACGCGTGCGGGAAAAAAGGGAGGCGCTAGTAATGACGTAAGCACAACCCAACATTTGCTCAAGGAGTATGTCGCATGAATTTTAAGAGCAGTAAAAAAAGCCAGCTCAAATCCGTGATCGTTTGGAGCCGAGCCAAGAGCGCCCGTCGGAACTTTCCGAAAGCTCGGAGGAGGGAATAAAACGTGTAGGACAGGTGTGCTTCGGATAAATCGGAGGGTTGTTTTCAAATAAAATCCCCGGTGAAGTGGCGGTGGGGAAAAAGGGGGGGGGGTCCGTTTACTCTAAGTTCGAACAAACAAGACTCAGCCGCATGAGACTGTAATCAAGATCCCCCGCCCCCCGTTTCCTCCCAAAGCTCGCCCCCCCTCCACACCCCCGCTTCCGCGGTGTCAATCCTGACCGAGACGGCGCACAGTGGATCGAGTCAATTAGAGATGTCGGACATTAAATTTTTTACTTAAAATGCAAATTTTTATGTTTATTTCGTCATATTTTATATTATATGGGGTGCTTTAAAGAGAAAATGTGACAAGGAAACCAATGGAACCACTTTTAGAACCTCGAAGTCTTGTATAAATGGAGTTATAAGCGTTTAAAGTTTCCAAATTTTGTCCGACTTCTCCTATCGACTTGATCCAGTGTGCGGCGGCGTCTTCGGCACCCGACTTCCGTCCGGAAACGTCGTGAAAGGAGCCCAGGGAGACGCGCTTTCAACCTGTCGCGAAACACCTCGGAACCGAGCTTGTGGCTTTTGTGAAGACGGCGCATCGATTGCACCGGGACACGTGTGCACTTCCCTCGACTGACGTTGAGAGCTGTCGCCGAAATGGAGGGAAAAGAATTCTGTTGTTAAAGGATATTTTCCACGGCTTCCGACGAAGAATGTCACCGAGGTTTTTCGTCGGACATTTTGTGGAATACTGTCAATCTGAGGTCAAGCCCATTTTTTGCCGGTGTAAAATGGTCCGGCGGTGACCTACACTGGAAAAAAACACATTGGATCTAGAGTACAGACTCTTAAAAACATCGACAAGAAAAAATACTCTTGATTCGATCGGATTTTTGCTTAAATCAAGAACCAAGCCTCTTAATTTAAGCGGATTTCCTTTTGATTTAAGCAAAAATCTGATTGAATCAAGAGTATTTTTTCTTGTCAATGTTTTCAAGAGTCTGGACTCTAGATCCAATGTGTTTTTTTTCTAGTGTAAGTGGTGGTGGTGGTTTTTGCATCGCTTTGCTGCGAATAAAAGTGTATCTTTCGCAGGCAACTAGTCAAATCAGGCATTTTATCAAATGTCTCGGCAGATTTGTAAATTTTAAACGAAAAACTCACGAGCTTTCAATATTTCGGAAAAAATGACTCATCAAATCAACGAGCTCTCCTTGTCCCTTCCTCTTCCAACGTTCATCATATATTTAAATGTTACAATTTTAAAAGTTCTGTGTTTGATGGCATGTTAAACATTTTAAGATAAATGTTTGTTCAGGAGCTGAAATCCGTTTAAAATAATATTCTATGTTACACATGTTTACAGAGATTTCTTTCCTATTTGATTAATGAATTAATTTTTCTAAAATTATTCCTTATATGAACCCTGACTGCTCTCTAAGAAAAGCATTTACCACTTTCTTGTGAGGTGATTTCGAAAGGCTAAATAGAACTATGATTTCCGCCAAGAAAAGAACATGAAACGAAAACAGTTCCTAGTTTTGTTCTCATTAACTTGGAATCGCTTTTCAAAAGCTTCCTCTTTTGAAGCTCTTCCTCCCTAAACCCTGATCAAGTCCTTATTAAAAGCTTTACTGGTTTAAAAACGCTTATCTCTTTCAAACGTGTCACGGGGAAAATTATTATAGTTTGTCTCAAATTTTATGTCGCCTCCCACCAACGTTGGAAGAAAAACAAGATCACATGCATTAGAAACTACGGAGCCCAAGCGGGAGGGAGCGAGCGTCAGATACCGGCCGGCCGGAGCGAACGAGTACTTCGGGAGTTTAAAACGCCTTCAATTCGAAGGTTATACTTTCTAGCCTACGCAGGAGTGTGTTTAGTTGCGTGTTCATCCGTGTCACCTATCTACTTTTTCGGACCGGTGCAGTGAAGTGATAACGCAAGACACCGTCAAGCTTTTTTGGTTATGCCCATTTTTTTTATCATACTTCGTTAATGTAACGCACCCAAACATTGACCGACATTTTCATAAACGTCAGCTACAGTATCTGTCATCTTTAAGTTTTCGTGAATTTTCATCTCATGATAATGAACGATCAATAGACATTTTCAAGAATCTTTTTTTGCAAAAAGATTAACATTCAAGGAAAAATTAAATCAAGTTCATAAAACATCATTATTAAGTCTGAAAACCTTAGTTGAACCTGAAACTTCCAGATCCTTCTTCAGAAGTTCAGTTTTTAACAAGCATAAAACCAAATATCATCGACTAGGGCCGTCTTGTAAGCGGTTGCAGTCAGTGATGCGTCGAACGATTTCAACCTTTCGAAAGTCCCTTCGCCGGAGCAATCAGCCACCTTGAACTTTCATCGCCTTCGAGATAAAGAACTTGAACTTTCCTTTTCAACGAAAGCTCTTTTTCGCGCTACACAGTGAGCGCGACGAATAGAAAAAGTCGTTTAACTGAAAGGTCTCCTGAATAAATTGTGAAACTTTTAAGACGCGTTCCACGAGCGCGGAAAAGTTACGTTGTAAATTTTCCGTCGCAAGCAGATTACCTTACCGTAGCGAATGGTGACATGATGAGGGGTGGGCGGGGAAAGGTGCAGAGGGAAGGAACAGCCGTTTCCCAGACAAAAGAACGTAACTGCAGTCCAACATTGCCAAATTTCCCTTTGCAAAATGATGTTTTTACCGCGAAATTATCAGGCGTTCCCAATTGAAAATTTATCCGAATGTTCCTCCGATTATAATCTGAAATCAGTTGAGGTTTAAATAGAGATCACACAGTTGTACTATCGTAGAAAATTTTGTTTTTTGGGGCAATTTTGCAACCTGGGAATGGAGTTACGTTCTTTCGACGGGGGAACGAATTACCTTCGGAAGGTGAGAGCGAGTAAGGCGGTGCGAGCCGAAAATAATCATATTCAGTTCGTTCGCGTAAAGCGTGTCTCGCAATAAAAAATACCTGATCTTTAAAGTTGCCGACTTGGGAAAACTAATGTACAACTTTGAGTATTTCGGTTTCACGCTCCTGTATTTTTCGGATTCCGCTTCGGAGAGCCGGCCGCTCACCTTTCGCGTAATCCTTTTTTCCGCCCGCCTGCTCGCGCTTGTAATAAACCTTTACTCGCAATTCGCCGCGCGTCAATTTCGCTCGTTATGGGGTGAATAATGCACAGAGTGATTCAATTTTAGCTTTTCTCATTGCTGGAAATCTCAATTTAATGTATCTTGCCTCGTCTGAATATTACATCTCTATGGCTAAGATCGAAAAATGAGTTCCTTTGTTGCGACGTTTCAAAATCTCTAAGCATGTTTGTAATTTCTAGAAGATAGGAGGGAAATGTAGAAATACTTTGAAATTTTTTTGTCATTGCTTTTGAATGCAAATGGAGAAAATTTACATATAACTTCCAAGAAAACTTTTGATTACTTCTCTGTTAAAAAAAAAAAAAAAAAAAAAAAAAAAAAGGGTGAAAATTTATAATGTTTCAACACGTACTTTTCGACTTCGGCTGCATTTTAAGTCAAAATTGGAAATCAACTATTTTTAAAGCCATTCGAGAAACGTAAAATACTATCATACCTGTGCAATGTATTACATTCCCTAATAGCACAGCAACGCATAAAGAATGTTTTTTTTTTTTAGAATATCTCTAAAAACAGTAAAATTTTTAAGAGATTAAGATATCCTTATGTTTTATAAAAAAAGATAAAAACAGAATGAAAAAAAAAAAAACAAAAAAAAAAAAAACAAACAAACATCTTCAATACACACACATTATTGATCGGAACTCTTTGTCAAGCTATCCGACAAGTGCAGTGAAAATTCTATCAAATTGATTATATCCCTAATATAACACAATGAAGAATAAAATATATCTTTCAAATATCTATCTATGAAAATATTCTGAGAATTTTGCATACATATATTTTATTTTCCTTTTTTTAAAGAAGTAAAAAATACCCTGTATACGTACATGCGTGCGAAAACATATAAGTCTTTAACTCGATAAATTGCTTCCTTGCCGGCTTCCTCATCCTTCGCGCCACTTTGGGTACTATTATGGGGAAGCTTTAGCGTTTAGTTATAATTTATTTTATTCATTAATTATTCTTAGTTCTAAACTCCTGGAAAAGGCAGACGGCTCTTTTCGCGAATCCCATCTCTCGAGAGTCGTTCGCTCTCCTTGCCTCTCTGGCAACTGTTAATAAATTGGATGTAATTAAAATCAATAAAGCAAACCCTCCAGATACACCGTCTTTTAACTCTCGCTTTCTTTCGCTTTTTAATGATCCACTACTGGAGGCGGCTCGACTTTTGCAATTAATCTGTGTCTTTTTTTTTCGCAAGAACTCAGCTCGCATCTGTTCAAGTGTGCCGTAGTTAATACTCTCATGACTCCTTCCACCCACGATATTTTTATACCTCCTACTTTTATATTTGGACGTGTTTCTACCAAACGGAACTGTGTGCATTAAGACAAGAGCCGTGAGATTCATAAGAATATATGCATTACAGGGTTCACGTCATAATGCACATAGTTCCCTATTGAAATACGTCCATTTAATGTATTTACTCATTATTTTGTTGTAATTTCAAAATTCGTGACCGAATCTTTAAATTTCTGGTTTATTTTTGTTCCAGACTTACTCAAAATGGGTGAACCATTATTTGGAAAAAGCACGAAGCAAAAAATTAATACAAGACCTCCAGGCCGATCTCACAGATGGGGTTTTATTAGCTGATGTCATCGAGGCAGTCAGTAAGTATCTTGTTTTTATTGTTCTTTGCAAATAATTTTAATCATTCTTTCCTGATTCCGAGTGATCGGGGTAACATTTATTTAAGCACCTGTTTTTTTTTCAAATATCTTTAAAAATTGTGCTTTTAAGTAAAGGGAAACCTTTTCCCTCCGGTTGGCGTTCCGATTGATGGTGTTTGACTTTTTTACGTTCTTTTACAATATTTGCTAAAAATTTCGCGCATAGAAGTCGAGCCGGAATAATTTCATGATAGTATGAGCAAACGTTTTCAAACACCATCATTCACCAACCAACCATTGAGATCCATGGTTTGGTAGTTTTTCACCATCGATATGCAATCTATCTTCATTTTGTTGACAAATCTAGAAAAAAACGCGTTTATCTCATTTAAATTGTTTCACAATGCATATGCATGTTCCTGCCTACTCTTTTCAACTCGGTTTTTTTTGTAATCTTAGTCTTGTTTTACCAACAAATAGCTCTACATAAAATTTGTTGACACATTTTTTATAGATAGTTTAAGAAAATTGATGCAAAGTTGCATGCATTAAGCATATCGTTGATTTCCTGCCGTTGAAGTAAAACATAATGCACATTCGCAACGTCGTAAACCGTCGAATTAGGTATTTTTTCTACCTCCAACGACTAAACCCATTACCAAACGTGCCGGACTGTAAGTTGCGATTAGCTTTCGTTCCTGTTTGCATTAGGTTTGGATGGCCTGAAAAGCTCCAACCGGAGCACAGTGGATCGAGTCGATCTGAGAGACCGGACTTGAAATTTCTGACTAAAACTGCAAATATTGATGTTTATTTCGTCATATTTTAAATTTTGAGGAGAGCTCCTAGCAGAACATTTCACGAGGAAACCAATGGAACCATTTTTAAAATCACAAAGTTTTGATTGAAGGGAGTTATACGCTTTTAAAATTTCCAAATTTTGTCCAAATTCTCCCGTTGACTCGATCTAATGCGCGGCGGGGCACAGCGGTCTAGAATATAGCGTTATCTGAGGAATAATTCATTTTTCAGTGGAATAAAAAGGGATCGACCGTCGGAAATTTAATGGACACAATTCCTACGAAATGCTTTATTGGTGTATTCCTTATCCCATCGTACAAACAGTGAACAGAAGGGATACCTGTAAAATATATTGGCACAACCAGCTTGGCAGCAATTTTGTCAGGTAATTTATAATCGTGCAGGCCTTCTCGAGGGGATATTTAGAGCCGAACTTCCGTTCTACGTGTCGGGAGATGGCCAGACGTTCTGTTGCCATCCTGGTTTAGGGTATTTCCAGTCCAATAAATATATATACCCTTTGCATTCTACTCACTATTTTATAAATTAAACGCACTACAAAATAGAATGGGTCTGTTGCACATGAGAGATAAAGAAATTAAATTGAATTTTTGAAACCACCCAAGAATTACGATAAGAAATTCAGTATAATAGGTAAATCTGATGTTTGGAAATCAATTCATTTTGCTTCACGTCACAACCTAGTCATAACAACATCATAACTTCATGTTTATCTAACGTCCAAAATCACCATCATGAATTTTTTTGGCGTAGAGAATCCTGTATCGTAATATTCAATCATGTGATGTATGCAAGACAAGGATAAGCAATTGGGTGGATCTGAACATTGAAGTACTGCATCTGGAGTTTTAAACGAGGACATAAGTCCAATAGTGTAGGGTTTCTTAAAGCTATCAAATCTCAAGTAGGTAGGAAATGCAAAATCGTAGAGTGCAAAAAACGTGGCACCGCGGGATACAATTGAGAAGCAGTCTCGAAAATCGCTCTAAGTTCCGTCTTATTTGCAAAATTTACCTAAATCTTAATTAGAGTAGATCCAACTATACAAATCTCAATACATGAGAACTTGAGGAAAACCCTTTATCTCTCCGAGGATGAATCATGATTTTATACAGCTTCGTCCTTCGTTAATAGTAATCCGTGCTGGAGCACAAATTGAACTACATTTTTCCAATAGTAACTACAATATCTGGCTCATCTGTAAAAACATCTATGTGCTCATGGGAAGTAATGTCAGTAAAACTGTGGTCCTGCAATTGTCTGCTACGACAAATTGGACCTTCGCAATTAGGAACTGCAATTTCTGACACAGTATAGGACGAACAACGTATGTACGATTAGTTTCCTTATAAGCACACAAGTGTTTTTACTGATGAACTTGAAATTCGAGTTCCGAATCGCAAAATGTAGTCCAATTGTGCCCGAACCAGTCCCGAAACACCAATCCTAAAGTCAAATATAGATTCCCTACATACGTAGGTTCTCTCTTGAATCTTTCAATGTAGATAGCATGCTTTAAAGAAATGCGCCTTTTTAATGTGGTGGTTTTTTCATTAATTTTTTTCCGAGGTGCAATTCCTAAAAAATGCGGCAGCCGCGCGGGAGCGTTGTCGTAAAGCACGTGGAGTCAGTTCACTGACACTTCTATAGACTTAAGAGTCCATATTTCACGGTGGAACTTTAAGGAACTGGATAATGATATCATTTTATCAAGGGAGGAAGTCGGGGATCGGGGCGCTACCCTCGCCTCGGACGGAGGGGGTGGAACGCGCGGAATGCGCGCTTGCACGTCCCACTTGCCGAGCGACCGAAATTAGCGATCGCTCAACGAGGGTGGTCATAATTTTAAGAAAAAACCGACGGAAACGTAAAGCATGTAATAGTAATTTATGAATGCACCGATGAATGTATCGATTGTGAAAGTAGAAGAAAGCACGTACCTGGATTTACCACTTTTACGACACTGAAAAAAAAATTGAACGGATAGATTTTGAGATATGGCTGTACACAGATTTGGGGGACGCCTGACCGACGGACACACATTTTTTCAAGTATAGTTATTTTGACTCCAGGGAGCTTAAAACGTCTAGAAATGATGAAATTTCAACTCCCAACCCCCCCTTCCCTTGGACGATAACAATACTTCCTCTACCCTAGGGAGCGAGAAAGTAAAAAGTTACGGGCTGCATAGACATACCGTCCGTTCCGGGCTCAGAGGCTGAAAGTTCCGGGCGCGTGAGCTGTAGCTTAGATTGCACCGGTTACTGCATGCGCCCGGAAACGGCCTCTGCGCCCGGAACGCGGACGGTATGTCCATATAGCCCGTAAGCACGGCTTCCACGGCCGAAGTCTTTTTCAGTGAAAGAGCTTCGATTTGCGAAGAGCTATATCGACGACGGCGTAAGTCCTTAATCACATGCATATCTCGTTTGCGGTGTCTGAAAATCTCCGCCTCTGTGCTATTTTTTTAAAGGAGAACAAATTGACTTCATTCCTCGAAGTTTTTGCAAAAGAGGGTTATTCAAAATCGGCGATTTTACCCAACGCTTGGATTTTGCCCGGAGTTGGATATGTTGTTCCCTATCACAAGACACGCCTTTTTCCGGCATTGGCAAGTTCACCCGAAATTTTTCCCGCGCGCTACAGCGTTGCCAAGTTGAAAACAGGCACATTCCGTAAGTGGCATTAAAATTGAGCTATGAAGTTGCGGTTTTAACGAAAATTCTCTAAAAATTACGCACTTTTAGGATATGACCATGTTTTTAATGTCGCATTAATTTTAACATGCATTATTGCCAAATTTCCGATTTTTAAATTCGACAAATGCTACATATTCGCAAATACCCAAAAAAGCTATCTTCAAATTTGAATAAAAAGTTGTCTAATCGATAGTTCGTTCAATTTCGCATCCATCGATATATTATAGCTCGCTGGGAAACTTTTGGTTCGCGAGATATCATCATTTTTGTGAACAGCTTTATGGAGCGACGACGCTTTTTGAGTCCGGGCGGATAGAAATTTTAGCCTCCAAAAACACCGGGTAGCATTAATTCCATGGTTTCCTATGTAATTTTTGGCGCTGAATCCGAATTTGACCATTTCATAAAAAAATTGTCACCAAGATGTTGCCAAATTTGGCAAAAATTGCTTAAAATCGGCCTTTTTGGCGGATTGTAGCCTGTGACTTGCCAGGAGTTGATCAGACGACAAAATTGGTTATTTCCACAGTTAAAACTCGTTAAACTATCTACAAGCTGAGTCAAATTCTTTCTGCTCACGGTAAAATTAAACGCGCGACAAGCAGCAAACTGAAAAAAAGACACCAAAATTGGCGCTTTTTGCGGTTTTTGTCGTAAGTTTCTTGTTTTCCGATTAAGAGAATGTTTCTTGACTATACTAATGAACAACATGAGCAGAATTTAATAAAATTGAACAATAAAATAAGATCGAACATATTCCAATGTTGCCAAGCTTAAACAAAATACTTTAATTTTCGCTGGTTTTTTCGATATTATTGTCCTATATTCTTTGTTCACCTCTTATTTTTAAATTTTATAAATGTATCTCTCTTGCAAAATAATACACTTCTGTAGAATAATTTAATTTTCAACTTAGATATATACTAATAACTAGGGTATTTAGTTCAGAGAGGAAAAATTCATAAAATAGTGAGTTTTATCGAATCGTGTCAATAAACCACATTTTGAAACAATAATGGAAAATTTTCTGTTAAAAATTAATGAATAAAATGTACTCCTCAGACAGACTTCATTAAAACAAGACAAGACGCATTGCAATATTGCCAAAATTACGTACAAATCGTTGAATTTTGGCGGTATTTGACCGTTATTATTCATTACCCTATATTTAGAATACAATTTTATTTTATAATTCTGAGATAATGGAGTTTAATAGAAAAAAGTAACGACACCAAACTGAAGAAGACGCCCAGGAAAGGACAATAAGGGGCTTAAAAAGGAACAAGGGCGCTCTAAATTACTGAGGACCTGTGGGTGGACAAGGGACTATGGCGGTTAGGCGTCGCGGGGCCCGAGAGACCGCTGTTAAAGCGGCTCTTTATCTATATATGTAACAATACAATAGTTTGTCGTTACACTCGGCGTAATTAGGATTTTTCCTAATTTTCTCTTAATCGGAAAACAAGAAACTTACGACAAAAACCGCAAAAAGCGCCAATTTTGGTGTCTTTTTTTCAGTTTGCTGCTTGTCGCGCGTTTAATTTTACCGTGAGCAGAAAGAATTTGACTCAGCTTGTAGATAGTTTAACGAGTTTTAACTGTGGAAATAACCAATTTTGTCGTCTGATCAACTCCTGGCAAGTCACAGGCTACAATCCGCCAAAAAGGCCGATTTTAAGCAATTTTTGCCAAATTTGGCAACATCTTGGTGACAATTTTTTTATGAAATGGTCAAATTCGGATTCAGCGCCAAAAATTACATAGGAAACCATGGAATTAATGCTACCCGGTGTTTTTGGAGGCTAAAATTTCTATCCGCCCGGACTCAAAAAGCGTCGTCGCTCCATAAAGCTGTTCACAAAAATGATGATATCTCGCGAACCAAAAGTTTCCCAGCGAGCTATAATATATCGATGGATGCGAAATTGAACGAACTATCGATTAGACAACTTTTTATTCAAATTTGAAGATAGCTTTTTTGGGTATTTGCGAATATGTAGCATTTGTCGAATTTAAAAATCGGAAATTTGGCAATAATGCATGTTAAAATTAATGCGACATTAAAAACATGGTCATATCCTAAAAGTGCGTAATTTTTAGAGAATTTTCGTTAAAACCGCAACTTCATAGCTCAATTTTAATGCCACTTACGGAATGTGCCTGTTTTCAACTTGGCAACGCTGTAGCGCGCGGGAAAAATTTCGGGTGAACTTGCCAATGCCGGAAAAAGGCGTGTCTTGTGATAGGGAACAACATATCCAACTCCGGGCAAAATCCAAGCGTTGGGTAAAATCGCCGATTTTGAATAACCCTCTTTCCTTCGCACACAGAAGAAAAATCAAGGCAGTTTTGAAGAATTGCTGTTGAGTAGTTTTCTGTTTAAGAAGTAAAGTATGACAGGAAGTCTGCGGCGTCGCAAACCGAGTTATGTGATTGCCAACTTACACCGTCGATACGGTACACTGTAAGTAAAAAATTGTCGCTCGTTTTCGCTTGAGTGGGTGTTTTCGTCGTTGTGCTTACGAATTTATTTTTTCATTTTATCATATGCGGGCTGATTATTTTCGTTTATCATTCAATGAAGTGATGAAGTTGCATGCCGATAACCTCGCCCTGGCCAAAAGTATATATTGATGCAATTAAAAAGTCGAAACGAAGAATTTAATTTATGCATAAATTACATTTAAATGAAACAAGTCTGCTCTCTTGTTTACATCGCACAAACTATTCTGTGATATCAGGGGAAAATATTAAAATGTTTGTATTGTTCCGTTTTTTTATTTTACCTCGAAGCCTGGAGATCCTTGCGAACTTAAATCCAAGTTTGGCATCCTTCTCTTGCTGCAGATTGGGTCCTCGAATAATTTTCTTTTGTCGCCAATTCGTACCTGTCATCAAATGACATGCAAAGCGAATGACGAGAAGCGTGCCGATCACGTAGTTTGTCCCGTTAAGGAGGAAGCGCTGCTTCGCCACCGGATATGGTAACATAAACAATCAATTGAAGGTGTGAATAATTTTTATTAGTCATCATCATGCTGTCTCATTCGTCTCATTGCCAATTTCTTAATAAGAAACAATGTCAATAATATCTTATAACCTTTACTTACGTGCATTTTTTTTGTGTTTGTTTTTACAGCCAGCCATAAGGTCCCAAACATCAACAGGAAACCAAAGACAGCAACTCAAATGGTGAGTTCTGACGTTTATCAAAATTCATTTACAGCCAGTCAAAGGATCATAAATCTGAATTCTCATAAAATCAAGTTTTGCAAAAAAAATTCACGTGAGCAATTAGTTTTTCTATGCAAAGAGTTGATTTTTTAAAATGAGATATTTATAATGGTTCCGTGTTGTAAAATGTACTTGGCGCAAATTCACTCCTAATAATAAGCTTAAAAATGCTCCATGAATTTCCTGATAAAAATACATTATCATTCAAAAGCGCTGAAGATATCGATAGGTCGTGGGCTTATTTTAACAAGATGAAAATAATCCATTAACATTTTTAGGTGAATCGTACCTGGATATAAGAGTTTGGTTAATTTTCTAGCTAAGTTTTTCATCACTGGAAGAAAAAAACACATTGGATCTAGAGTCCAGACTCTTAAAAACATCGACAAGAAAAAATACTCTTGATTCAATCCGATTTAAGCTTAAACCAAGAACCAAGCCTCTTAATTTGAACGGATTTCCTTTTGATTTAAGCTTAAATCTGATTGAATCAAGATTCCGTTTTCTTGTCAATGTTTTCAAGAGTATGGACTCAAGATCAAATTTGTTTTTTTCCATTGTTGATCATAGTCAAGCTTGATAGAATAAAACATTTTCAATTTAAAGAAATTTTGCAACGCCGCTTGTGGTTGGCCTGCTTTTGATTAAAACCATCCAATTAGCCCAGGTAAGCGAGGATTTTTCCTCCTGGGTGCAGTGAGATTCTACCCGGCCGGCAACGACTCTTCCCACGTTTAAACGGGCTTGGCTCCAGATGAACACGGCGCAGCGCGCGGCGTCTCGAATTGGGGAGCGGGTCATCAAACTTTAAATTTTGCATTTTTATGACCTTTGTACCTATTCCCCGTCGCTTCGTACTTCCGGCTTCGTCGCGTCGCAGTCGCGTCGGGCGAGGTGAGATGAGGCACATGCCGCCGCGTTGAGGAAAAAGGCCGTATGAACCTTCGTCCGTTGCCACATTTTCTTTGATTCAAAACGAATCTTAAGAAAAACTCGTGAAAATTTTCCGTACAATTTTTTGGAGAATTTTCTTCGTAATTAAATCTAAATTGTCTGAGATTTTCAAGAGAAAATATTCATAACTAGGGTGCACTGGAAAAAAAAAAAACACATCGGATCTAGAGTCCAGACTCTTAAAAACATCGACAAGAAAAAATACTCTGCGGATTCAATCAGATTTAAGCTTAAATCAAGAACCAAGCCTCTTAATTTGAGCGGATTTCCTTTTGATTTAAGCTTAAATCTGATTGAATCAAGAGTTTTTTTTCTTGTTAATGTTCTCAAGAGTCTGAACTCTAGATCCAATGTGTTTTTTTCCCAGTGTGTCTACCGGTCCCCGAAAGTCAGCAATGTCCCCGATTATCCCCGATTTTGAAAGGGTGTCCCCGATATCCCCGAAAGTCCCCAATTTTCTTGTTCAGGTTCCCAAAAAATGACAAAAATCGTCCTAAACACCGGCATTTTCAAATATCCCCACCAGCCGCGGCGCGCAGCGGCGCGGTATGACCAGGAATAAAAAAAACTGTAGTATTGCCTGGTTTTTCATATGTTTTCATCGGTTCAACATGACTTGTAAAATTAGTCGCATAAGATACGCATTTTAAAGCTCTATTTAGCTCACTTTCTCTTACTATTTCGGGACAAAAGTCCCCGATTTTCTCGAAAAAACACCCTTAAAAGTCCCCAATTTTGGTTTTCTATAACTGGTAGACACCCTAATAACTCTCCTCAGATATGTGTATTTCATTGGAGGAAATTTGGCAACTCTCGAATGTATATACGGAGTTTTTCCGTAGCACAACAGCATGCTGCCCGGATACGTGAGCGACTCCCGTGCTTCCACGTTGTCGCGACCGGGAGAAATAACTCGGTCGTTAAGGTTTGCCGCGCTGAGAAAGAACATCGTATAAGCCTTCAAAAGTTGCCATATTTCCTTTAACGAATAAAGGAATTTTCTGGGAAAATTTTAAATGTTTTTCTTCAAATTCTTTAAAAATTTTGTTCGCAATTTAGTCTAGAACATCTGAAAATTTCAAGGAAAAACATGCATGACGTTCTTAAAAAATAGGTGTTTCATCTGGGGAAGTTTGGCAACTCTGGAGTGTTCATACGGCGTTCTTTCTCAGTACGGCAGAGTTACGCCCCGTCTAGCGGGACTTCCGGCGGATTTTCCTCCGAGTGTGACAACGTCTGGTTAAATTTATTTTCAGCACGTTTCTGACTGCGATTTAAACGAATTTTTATTTTTCGGGCTCAAATGAATTTCCCTCACCCCCTCTCCAGGTTGATAGTCATTCTTCCGTAGCAGAGGAATGACTATAGTCTATCCCAGATACGAAGAGCCCTGGAAAATCGGAATAATTTGCACGATGTAGAAGCAAGGTATCGTTCGTTCTATTGTGTCCGACTAATCACCGAGCCAACCCCGCACCGCACAGAGGGTTGGTTATGAGCTCTGCGGCGCGTCGGCGTCTTACGCCGGGAATCCGCTCCTGGGCCTCGGGGAAAACCATCGCGGAAAGATGCGAAGGGAGTATGCGTTGCCTCAAGGTGGCTTGCGACCCTCTGTGCGACGCATGTGAGAGGCGACGAGATGACAGGTGACGAGGGTCGAGGCACCCCAACCCGCCAAATAGTGCTAATTACTCTGATTTTCCAGGGCTCTTCGTATCTGGGACAGACTATAAATTAAATTGTTGCACTTTTTTATCCCCATAAACGTCTCTCTGTGCACGGGCTTATGATTTCAGACGGCTTTGGGTTTTAACAAGCCTAGCATATCGTATTCAAATCCTAAAGGATGAAATCCATGTCGATGGTAAAATTGCAGAAATGCGTATCTCGTTTTGCGGCGTTGCAAACTTCCTGTCATGTTTTATATTTTACATCGGAAACGTCATTCCTTAAAAACTTGTGATTTTCCTTCGCTATAAGGGAATATTCAATGAAAATTTCAAGCCATGATGTTAGTCCGGTCCATTGGCGGATCCAGCCAATTGGCAACATTGTCCTTTTTCCTTTTAAACCTATAGAAATGTATCGATTCTTGAAGAGGCCAGGTCCTCCGACAAGAATCGAGTATTTAGCATAGGTTTAAATGGACGAAATCCGGTGTTGCCAAATTGCTGGATCCGCCTCTGGCCCGGTCTTCTTTTAAAAAAATAAAATGGGAGCGGAGATTTTGAAACACTGCAACCGAGATGCGCATTTTTGCAGTTTCACCGTTGATTTGTGATTCTCACGGTCGTCTATAAGGAAAAAAATATGGCAAATCCCACGGCGGGCTGATTGATAGACAAAACAATAGACGAAGAGCACATACGGAGTATGAAGCGATCCTATTGATTTAAAAGGATGGTTCCCATAGACTAAGGAAGAAAATTATGGACTTATAGGGTCCCTCATGGTCGCCGTTAGTTAGTCTATTACATACCTCCTTTGTCCATTGCAACCACCCGCTTCCACCAATGGGGTCCCTCCATACCCCTCTTGTCTTCTTAGTTCTTTGTCTATATCTATGTCTATCAATTTTAATTATCGGCCCGGAGCGGAGGATCGGAAGATTGTTCCGTGTGAAAGCTACTTAGGAATGACCATTATACTTCATTGGTGGGCAAGATCAACGACCAGTGCCATTATATTTCACCCTGTCCACTAAAAAGATCCCACCTGCAGATGACACTACAAAATCGTAATTTTTGACTCCTGAACTCATCATGAGCGTCAAATAATGTTCTTAAGTTTCCATTGTGGGCGGATGATACTCTGATAGATTGTACTTTCCATCGTTTTATGGACGATACATATTATGTCCCCACAAATCGATTCGAAGCAATGCTTCGTTCCGATCGATGTCGCCTAGCCTGAAGCGCCGGCTAGACCGCAATGATATCGAGATCAAAACATATCGTCTGGAGGCGCCGCCGTGTATTCGTGGCAGCATCAAATGCGAGGTTGCTAAATTTCTCAATTTCCCATTAAAAATCATAAATTGAAGGTTTGAAAATCTAAGTGCCAAAAACTTTTGAACTTTAGCGCCCACATACTATACTTGTAAAGACCTTAAGGCTCAAGAGTTGTTACCGCTTGTATTACTGTTCTCCTCACTCTTCAATTTCAACTATCTATCAATTATTAAACTGAGCAGTCTGGCAACGCTGCCCAAATGAAATTAATCTGCCTCCGAGCGCAAGCATTGCACCACGCGTTGCTGCGGCTGTTTATTCTAGCTTTGGTCCTATGCTGCAAGATTTTAAGGAAATCAGAAATTCTCCCCCAACCATCCCTCCGCGAATGCACTACCCGGTTCTGTTACGATATGTTGATATTTGAGGCTCTCTGCAACCGCGCGTAACATCTAAACTTGTGGGGTTTTATCCACCATGACCAAAACCCATGGGTATCGGGCACTGCCCCCTCATCTCTGCTCAATGTTGACAATTTTACTAATGAAACAAAATATTTAATTTAGTATTAGTTTTTATTTTTTCGTCCAGAAAATGACATACGAACATACAAAATTGGCATGTAACCTTTTTTCAAAAATTAACTTACATCATTACACGTCTATACGTTAGTTAAATTAACCAGTAGTCTAAGAAACTCAAAACTGAAAAATTAGTCAGAGCACCTGAAGATATTACGTCGGTAGAAACTACCAAATATTCTTTTGATTTCGAGAAAAATAATCTTGAACTTTTTTTTAGCAATTTTTATGGAAGCCTCAGACTTGAAACAATAAATTTCAAACGTTATACTATTAAATGACAAAATTAATTGTAAATGTTAAAGTTTCCCATTAAGTATCCACTGAAGTGAGTCTTACTCGTATAATGATCAGTTTCTCCATGTTGAAAGAAACATATAGCTCAACTGCTTGTCAGTAATACCTTTCATTTTCCGGAAATAGGCATTTTTCCGACATTTTGTATGTAGTGCTACTTAAAGTAAAATGATCATCGTCGCGATAAAGAGGTCGTGTTCAAGTCTTGTTAGGTATGTTCCCGCTTCCCTCCAACGAGAATAGTATCAGGTGTTGATAAAACGAATGTGACGGAAAAAGATTATTCTTGTCAAGGATAAATTGAGATTCATTCAGAACTTTTCTCAAATCCAATTTTATGTACCTTCAAACACGGATCATTGAATATTAAGTCAATTTGTCTTCTTGGAAGTTCTCATGCAGCATGTACCTTCTGGGAGTAGAGGGTACGGCGAGTTATAAAACTCTCGAGTGGGAATAACAGTAAGTTGATTCGTTCCTCATGAGCTCTCTTGAGAATTGAACCGTGCAGGGGTAACAATTTACTTCTCGCTGAAAAATAGCTTTTTCTAAAAAATGGACACGCAACCGCTTTATTTGAACTAAACATCGGTATCATAACAAGGATCGAGAATACGCCTGACTGACAACTTTAACCATATCAAATGGACTCTATTTGCAGAGGCTGCTTATATTGCCGGAACTGCCACTGTGCTCCAAAGTATTGAGCCTGAAATACAAGGAGCATAAAATTTCCAAAATTGGTCTGAAAAATAATAATTTAAATTGAACTTAATAAAACAAATTAATTCGCAAAAGCCACACTAAATAAAAGCTGAGATAAAAACCTCTCTCTTAAATGCTAGAGGAGCTCAATCAATTCAAAGAAAGGGACTCATTATAGTGCATAGGTGGTTTTCTTTCAGATGTTCAATTGGTAAAATCTATTCAGAGAAAAAGTAACTGCATCGTGATATGCATAGTCCAAGCCAATAACAAGTGCAACTCTTGTTTGTCACAAAACTTAGTTCCCTTTTATTAAACTCAATCCACATGTATGTATAACTAGCTCGGGTTGTCCGCTTTCTTTCTGGACCCAAGTTCAGCCGGAGTTCGAGGCAGTAGTTCACCACGCCTCCTAAATTGGAAACCTTTGACATTTCGGTCTCAAATGATAATCATGCCTTTGACGATTAGCAGAGCTAATTACATCTCTGAAATTTTGGATTTGAAATTGAAATGGATTTTGAGAATTTTGGATCGTCGCAATACAGCCCGCAGCGCCGCGGCTGAAGCGGTGCGGTGAGTGCCTGGAGGGTCAAAACGCCTTCACTTACGTGCGTATGCAACATGGACATCCACAGAGCCCGAATAGTTGTATCTAGGCGTTGGAGTGAAATGCGTTTAGTTTTCATCTTATTTGACATCAGCTAAAGGCGTTTTGCTTGTTTTTCTGACAACCCAACTTAATTCCAGCGATGCTTATTGTGCTGATGGAGTAAACTGTCACTCATGTTTCTCACGGCATTGTCAATTTGTTGAAAATTGACTCGGTATTTTGAATTATTACGACTTAGCCCTCATAAAATGTGGGCTGCGGCCCTCACACTCGATGACCCATGATCGAACGACGAGTGTAGAAGAGTTTTTTCATGTACACATAGGAAAACTATATTTTCAAGCGCGCATCCCAACTTTGTTTTTGCGGAAGGGTTTAAAAAGAGGCCAGTCAGAAATGCACATCAACCTGCTTCCGGTACAAAAGCACTCCATGAAACCTAAGAGACCTGAACCAATCAGAAAAGGATCCTCAAGGGTCGATAATCTTACCATAAGGGTACTCTTGTATCAGTCGGAATAGTAACATTGGCGTTTCACGCCAAGTCAGTTCAGAGTTATAATCCGTATGAATGTTACTGGCAAACCCCGATTTTCAGGCAAAACAGTTTTACCCTGGTAAACCCAGGTTTGCCAAAGAGGTGATCGGGCAAACCTAGGATTGCCTGAAAATTTTAGGCAAACCCAGGTTACCAAACGCCATTTTAGGCAAACCTACGTTTGCCAAGGTAAAACCAGGTTTGTCCGAAAATTTGGGTTTGCCGGTAACATGAACATTTATTCTGTACTCAACAATGAGGCTAGCTTTTTAGCGGTGGAAGTTAGGTCATAATCACAATGTTTCCTGTGCAATAATCCGAAGACGGTATCGAGTTTAGGGAAAACGATCAACTGCTTGTCCCCTAGAATTCGTCTGATACAAGTTTCGCTCCTGTCCGGTAGTGTACCGCTGTGTGGAATAACGTCGTATGTACATTCAGAGGTTGCCAAAATTCTTAATTTTTTTTAAAAAAAGTAGGAATATTTTTATTAAATTTTCTGGCATTTGGATAAAACTATGTATGGGCCTGTAGAAAATTGAAAGAGAAAAATGTATAAATTATCAAGAACATTTGAAATTTATTAGAGTAAATTTGGCAACGTCTCAAGATTCATACGGCGTTTTTTCCTAACACAGTAGTGTAGCAAGGGAGGCCGTGTGAATGAACTGTTCCTCATATAAAAATGGATAGCGGTACGGGACGATGAATGAGCTTTTCCCACATGATGGTCAGGGATAAGCACAACATACTTCTCCGCCTGGGGATACATTTGTTTACGTGAGCTTCGATAAAGTTTTAGATCCCATGCGTTACTCTTGTTTACTAATCGGCTCCGTGTTGATGCACAATGTGCTGCGGACTGTTTTTTTCCAGAACTTGATTAAACTTCCGTTCTAATGATGATCGCTTGTGGATCAGCTGTCAAAAATGTTTTACAGCCTAAAATGCATTCATCTTGCAATGCCATTGGTTATGGTTCACAGGATCAAAGTTACTTTCAAGTTTAGGGTTACTTCAAGCTGCCTTCTAGAAACCTAGCAAAATCTGGCAATCCTGGAACCTGCGTCAAAAACACACTGGAAAAAAAAAACTTATTGGATCCAGAGTTCAGACTCTTGAAAATATCGACACGAAAAAGTACTCTTGATTCAATCAGAATCTAGCTTAAATCAAGAACCAAGCCTCTTAATTTAAGCGGATTTCGTTTTGATTCAAGCAAAAATCCGATTGAATCAAGGGTGTTCTTTCTTGTCAATGTTTCCAAGAGTCTGGACTCTAGATCCAATGTGTTTTTTTCCAGTGCATGCAAAACCAGGTTGATCTTCAAAATTTCACTGTCTGCCCTAGAATTTGACAAACTGTCCGATTTGACCATTAACATGTGACTTGCATCTTGTTCCTTAAAACCTCTCATCGCGCATCATTATTGACTCCTAGTTTTTGCTAATTTTCCATCAATTGATTTTGTCCGTACGACGTGCGTAATGAACCTGCGCACTCTCAACGCACGGCAACGTCGGGAAATCGTCGCCGGCGAAGTGGCGTCACGTCAATGACGTTGACGTTGATTTCGAGAAATCCAGGCGGCGCTAACCGCCCGGGAACGCGAACGGGGATGAAGCGAAATCGACTGAGTGACACGCTAACAAGTTCCTCCTGTATTCCGCATTATCCTTCATGTCGAAACACACCAGAAATAATTAAAACAGACAGCTCCCGTTACCCCCCTCCTCCTCCCCCGCGCGTCCTCCCGCGGGCCCCCTCCGATTTCGAAGAAAACTGTCGCGTCGTGAAAAATGATGATCGAGTCCGATAAACGGGACGCTCTCCTCGTTCCGCGAAAGAAAGTTCCTTCAGATTTCGGAGGTTCGAGCCCCCGTCAGATGCCGGCGCCATCTGTTTAGCATTAATTTTTTAAGAAATTTCAATCTCATTCGCTCTATTCGCCGTTTTCGCCCCCCGCTCCATTTTTCTCTTATTCAGCCCCCTTTTGACCCTTGATTCATAAAACTCCCGGGACTCTCTGGAATTTTTCCAAATCTTCAAAAGTTTACTTGAATTTCTGATCATTCTCACAATGTATTCCAGTATGCTCGGATTATTCCAAAAAAAATTCGGACTATTACATTCCCCTTTTACACTTGCAAAATGAGCCAGCTAGCCTCTTCGGAAATTGAGTGAAAGGAATTATCTAGGTAAGGCAAGTACGCTGAGTTGGACGTATTTCTGTCAAACGGAACCATTTGTATTATGACGTGAGCCCTGTCATGCATATATATTTTTATGGGCCTCAGGGCTCAAGTCTTAAATTAAACAGCACATAGTTCCGTTTAGCAGAAATACGTCCAGTTGTGTTTTTGTGTTTGCGGTAACACGCTCCTTCAAATGTGAAGATCGCGCTAATTGGAATTGATTCACCGCAACACAAGCAGCACTAAGAACTGACATTTTTTAATGGTGTGGATTTTGGTGATTCACAACATGTTCAATATCATATTTCACAAGGACAGCAAAATACTCTTTCATTGAATTTTCGAAGACTGAAAAGCAACTAAGAAGGAATAAACTTTGGATTACCTAAAAAACAATTAAAAATCTCATGATTGCACGATCATTAGTATTTTGATTGAAGCTACTTTATTAACGATTTTGCAGTTTGAATTGCCGTAGATAAACGCGTAGCCAGACCTAACTTTATATGTTAGGTTCATATGTGAGTAGATCAGATGTGGATAGAGTTGTCAACACAATGGAAAAACGGAGAAGTAGAGTTCTCAAAATTTTGAAAAGGATGAAAAGGCCGAAAAAGCATCCTATGCGGAAGAGGGAAGAAGGAAGGATTAGTCTGTAATACAAAAATGTGACATACCCACCGTTAGTTGTGGACGCGCCGGGAAGTTGTTAGCTCTTGGTCCTGTTGCCAAATAGAATTGCCTGGGGTAAATTTTCAAAATACTCCTCGGAAGTTCCTTCAAAAAATTCAACCGAATATTTCCAAGTTTCTCTGCTGCGAGGTCATTTAAACGTTGTAGAAATAACTAAGACCAAAAGGCGTCATATCAAGTACCAACACCATTTTTTATAATGTATAGCCATGTCTCCATGGGACGTTTCATGGGATTTCTCCCAAGTTCGAATTGCAGGAATGAAACTTTTAGGCTTTTAAAAAAAACAACAACAAAACATAACAATCAAACAACCAAACAAAACACAACAAACAAACAACAACAAAACAACCGAATTTTCACTTCTTCTCTCTAAGTCGCTCTTTGGACTCCACAAGGACTCTACTCGGTACTGTTATCAGTATTGTCGAACTCAATATTTTTCCCAACTTCGCAAGTGAGATGTTTCCATGGGACAAATCCCGTGAAACGTCCCATGGAGACGAGGCCTGTATTAATGTATTTAAATCAAAAGGAATCATATCCATTCTGACATGAGCCATGGGATCCTCAAAAACAAATGCATAACGAGGCTCATGTGACGATGGATAAGGTTCCTTTTCATTTAAATGCGTTCATACATAACATGACTAACTGATCATTCGACAGTATTATTTTGAGCAACAAAATCATTTTAGAATATACTTACTGTATTCTACATATACCCGCAAATAGAAACTAGGGGAACTCTCCATCGAAAAATAACACCTGAAAAGTTGATTCACGAGGTGAAGTAATTTCTCTCGGCAGTCCGACAACGGCGAAGTTTTGTATTCCCAATCCGTCGCGTAGTCTGCCTCCATCATCCTACCCCCGAGTCTCCGGAAAGCTCCCCATCAGGTGGGGTAAATCGAGGGGTGGGTTGGATGGGGGGCGCATAGGCAGCGGTCTTGCACTAAAATTTATGGGACGTCTTATTTCAACCGCAGAGAGGAGCCTTCTCCCGGCTCGGCCTCTCTCCTCTCGTCCCTGCGATTAATAAAAGATGAGTAAAAAACGGAGGAGGAGAGAAAGACGGAGACGGAGAGAAACGCGGATACGAAGGAGGGAGGCTTTTCCGAACCGAGAGGGCTTTTTGTCGAACCCCCCGATCGTGATCATTGGCGACTTTTACAAGTTATTCTTGGTCCTTTTCATACTCTTGAGCTTTATTTTGTTCGGCGCGCCTCGGTGCTCCGGAGCTTTCGTCTGGAATTTATTGCTTGTCGCCGAAGTTGTCGCTAATTTCGCGGTGTAATACCTGTTGGCGTGCAGCTTTTTCATCCGAGCTCCGCTGGCTTTGGAGGAGGGGAGGTAAATGAACGGGGTTCTTTCAGGGTAAGCGAAGGCTCAGACTTGAATGAGAGACATCAATGATAGAGGGGGTTGACTAACTTATATGTTGAGTTTTTGAAGGTTATTTTTGGCAAACTTTTAGTTGAAACTTATTGTGACATCTATTCGATTGCATTTTGCAAAAAGGAACCACTAGCATTGCAATGATGCTAAGATTGTACAACTTCATCTTTTGCATTAAAATTGCGGAAATCGTGAAAAACTATGAAATTTAGATGGTAATTTTTGTCTTAAATTTACAGTTTTTAGCGAGTAAAATAGAAACTATGAATGGATAATCGGGGTTTTCCTCCAATACAAAAGAAGTTGCACAATCTTAGCAACATTGCAATGCTAGTGGTTCCTTTTTGCAAAATGTAATCCTATTAATGAATGTAGTATGTGAGAAGTGAGGCGCTCTTTACGCTCCAAGAAGAAAACGATTTTTTTAATAATTTGATTTTGACCTTTTTGACCACTGGTTTCAAAAAAGATACCACGGCACAGGTGATCATTTTATATTAAGAGTCGTTTCATATCTAACACTGGCGAGTTGTGCACTAGGATACTACACACTACTTAGGATGGCTGACGCTTCCACGCGCAAATCGTGTGGAAGCACTATGGTTTTTATCGAAGCAAGGAAAACGTAAATATAATCACGCTGGTTGATAAAATCTTGTCTCGCCACGTGCGTTTCGGCAGGTTGGCCATGTTGAATATTGCGTATCAACTTATTGTTAGTGCGCAAGGGTTGGATGGAACGACTATTCTAACAAAATGTTCACCTGTGTCGTGGTATCGTTTTTGAAGCGAGAAGTTGGAAAAAATCGTATTTTTCACGCGGATCGTGAAGTTAAGAATGTATAATTCAGACTTCCCCAATTCGCTCATCGTGATTTTTGAGCCACCATTTATTAGAAACAACTCTTCTTTCTGCTCCAGCTGAAGTTCGCAACAAGCCCATTGCGCCTATACCAGTGTGCTAGGTTTCCTCAATAAAAGAATCGACTTAAGCCATTCCGCCTCCGAGAAAGAGGTGACAAAAAGTGTACGAGACGACGAATCTGCTTGACGGCGAAGCTCCGATTGGAGCGACGGACCGCGTTACGCGCTGTGTGGGGGCACGAAGACCGGTGGGCGCCCGGGCCCCGGAGGAGCGCTTTAATTTTCATTGATCCGCTCGGGAATGCAGTTATGGTCCCCATTCATGGACACATCGGTGTCGTGAGATTCGCGGTCGTCATCTCGACGCTTCCCGGAACGCATACAAAGAGTGTAATCAGGTCGGACTATTACTTTTCCCCGAGATATGTCTCACTCACAATGGTCGCTCAAGCTCGCATTGTGCAGACTAAAGTGCATACTTCACGCACGATGCGACGATATTTTGTGACTCCAGGCGCCGGTCCTCGTCATCTTCGCTGGTTTATTTCTTCTGAGGATGGCTCAGGAGCGCTAAATAGTGCCGGGCTCTTGCATTGTAGTTGTGGTGGACCGATTTAGCAGCGCGTCAACGAGGTTATTAGAAAGGGAATGTAGGAGTTGAAACCTTGCCCCCGCATGGAGGGTCCGATTTTGTCGAGAGAGCTAACCTCAATCCAAAGTTCTAACGAAAATGCCTCTGAGGACCAGACTCCTGTGTTACCGAAGATATATGGGAACGAAGGCAATTATGGATTACACTTTGCAATTAGGAACTACAATTCTTGGCCCAGTATAGAGACGGAGAGTGTGGATTCGATCGACATGAATCGATGAAAAAATAAAAACGTGAATCAATTGACGTGAACCAATCGACAAGACCGTGAATCGATCGTCAAAAAAACCCCGTGAATCTATCGAATTTTGTCGATCGAATCAACACCGGTTTTTTAATGATGTGTGGATCATATCGGTGTCAATCAATTCCACGTCCTCCTTCAGAAACAACGTATGCACCATTAGTTTCCTTATGCAGATAATTATAGTTCCTAATCGCAAAATGTAGCCCAAATGAAGTTCTGAGGAAATGGACCTAGTAGCTCCGAGCGTATTTTATCACACGAATCCTCCGTTCTACGTAAAATTGTTTTTACTCACCAAAAAAGGCTCAAAGGATGATAAGTAAAAACTTTTAGGTACCATGCATTTTACCACCCGGTTATAAGAATGTGATGAGCGAGGTTTTCGTTTGCAATTGTCTCTGTACAAAACCTTAATTGTGAGATTCCCCAAATAAGTGAAGTTGCTTTCTTCATGATGCTAGCCGAGATACCATTGTCGTTCGAAATTCTGAGCGGCAACTTATCTTTTTGTCCTTAGCCAAGTTTTGTAGTAGAGCGCACTCGTAAAGCAGCCAAATCTCTTGACTTCTTTTGTACCGCACCGATTTTGAGTTTTCTCCTCTTAAGTTCAAATACCCGCCTTGTTTTGCCTGAATCGTAAATCTTTTCAGCTAAATCTAATTTTCCTCTTTATCTTGCCGCATAACTTTATTTGCATTCTTTTCTTCTCCAATTTAATCTTTACCGTGAATATCGTGCAGCACTATTACTGTTGTCTAATCTAATGATATTATACGTGTTGAAGGATGCTTCCTCTTCACTAAATGCATAGTGTTAGCAGGCTAATTTTAGAGTAGGACGTCGCATTTTCTCTGAAGTATTATACGGCCATGCTAAGGAAAAACTCCGTATGAACATTCGAGAGGTGGCAACTTTCCTTCGATAAAATATTTATTTTTGAGGAAAGTTATGAATAATATTCCTTGAAATTTCCAGGAGCTTATTATCTGAAAATTTGGAAGAAAAATATTCACAAATTTTCAGGAAAATTTGTGATTTACCAGAGGTAATTTGGCAACGCCTGAAGGTTCATACGACTTTTTTCATTAGCACGGTAGCATAGGAAAACCTCATTACCGATTTTTTTTCTCTAGACTGGTAGTTACTCATAATACATTAAATAAATTTTTCCCTTAAAATCTTGACTACCCCGCACATTCGTCACAATGAAAATTGGACCGTTTGGAGGGATGGACATTTTTCAGTGGTAACAGAGCAATAAGACTGGGTGCTCATGCCATTAATCTGGAAAGAAGAACGTGAGGGAGGCTTTATTCAAATATTCGGATGTAAGGAGGAGATTTTCTTAATGCCTCCGATGTTAAGGAGAAGGGTTTCAGGAACACTCAGCTGATAAGAACCCACGATTTGCGGAAGTATAATAGAGGGGAACCACGATTCTAACAGAAGATTAATGCATTTTCATCGCCCTGGGGGCGTTTAAAAATATGGAACTTTTTATTGGGTACTAAACGTCCAATTTTTAAATCATCAGACCCTTATTTTTTCAATTACTCTCATTATTATTCGTTTTATAGGCACAGAGGAAATGATTTTATGAATGGAATGAGGGACTGTGATAATTTCTAAAAAAAATTTTGTAGGAGTTTTCTTTTCCTTTTGGCTGCTCATCTCAGTTTTGAAGAAACATATTTTACGTGGTTAGATTCCATCAAATGATGTACCAAAAAATGAAAGTGTTCTTCCAAAAGAAAAACAATGCTCATGATCTTGTTAAGTTCATGGATAAAATACCTATCAATCGACTAGAAATCTCAAATTGCGAAGTAGCCTACGGGTTAAATCTCGTCATTTCAAAATACGTCCTCTTAAGATTTATTTTAATAAAAAAATGTGCGACTTATTGGGGTTACCCACACACTGCTGATATTGCAGTAGAATTTATCTTTAGACCCGCATATTTTGCAGTTACAGGAAATACAATTTCTGACTCACCCGTATAAACGTTTATGTGCATACGTAAAATAATGATAATCAGGGCTGGATTAAAGGGGTGCAAATTTTGCGATTTTTCAAAGTAAAGGTATAAAGCAAATCGGATTCAAAAAAAAATACAAACAAGAAAAGCCGACAAAATCTTTCATTTCCTGAGAGTACAGTAATTTCGCATTGCGTCAAACACAGTGCGTTCAGCACCGCTCGACGTGAAACGCAATGCGCCTACAAGACTGCAGGAATACTTCACGCATTGCGTCAAAAACAGTGCGGTCAGCAGCGGTCGACGCGAAACGCATAGCGCCTACAAGACTGTAGAAATACTTCACGCATTGCGCAAAACACAGTTAAAATTATTAAAGCATATTTATGTTAGTTCTTTCATAATTTTTTCGTTCATTTCTTATAGATGGAGGGCCTTGTCCACACAGAGATAGGTTTACGGAATTTAACTTTCGCGCAAAGTTTCGTGAAATTTTGCTGGTACTGTTGACATAGGGCTTTCGCAAAAAATGTATTCAACACGAGTAAACGCGTCTTATGCACCCTTCCCCCGCTGGCACGTTCAATTGATGGTTTTTAATGATGTCTCAAAAGGAATGAGAAGGGGGCGGCAAAATACAGGCGGCCCATGGGTGGCAAGAAGGTGAATCCGGCTCTGATGATAATACGTAATACGGTTTAATTCATGTGTTTTTTTTAGCCTTGACCCTGTACTTTGTGTTCATTGTACGTAGATAATGATAAATACGTAGTTTCTAAACCGAACTAGAAATTTTAGTTCCTATTTCAAAACGTAGTTCAATTGGAAATGGCATCATAATTGTTTTGCGCACTCACTGATTTTTCGCACCTCTAGTTTTTTCCCGGAAGTGTGAATTTCACTTTATGAATGGAACCATTCTGTCCATTTAAATTAAAGAGGTTTTTTTCCTTTTTTCTTCTTCTTCTTCTTTTCGCTTTCAATCTCGACGGCTCTCTTTGGTACTACGGCCGTGCAGTCCGTTAGCGTGAGAGTTTTCGCAAAAACCCTAACGCAACGAGCTCTTCACTGGCCGCTCGTCGATGAACAAGCGCGCGTAAGCGAAGAAATACGGCCCCGTTTATTAATGAACCACCGCGGGAACCTTCGACAAACACAAAAAGTACATTACGAGTAACAAAATGCTCGCGAGTTATATCAAAGGGAAAAGGCTGCGGGAGCGGCGAGCCCCACACAATAATCAAGATGTATGTGCAGTACGTTTTTCTGCCTCTGCCGTTGAACAACCGACCGCCATCGAGCCCGCTGCACTCAACGATAAGTTCGCAAAAGTTCCCTGTTAGCTCGGGGTAAACTCAAATAAATACCAACGGATGAAGGAATAAATGCGGCTCGTCGACTCTATACCTAACGCGGTAGAAAACTCCTGGGATTATTACTGATGAAGAGAGTAAGGGTGCCGTTCATAAATACGTAACGCTAAATTTCGGATTTCCGATATCCCCTCCCCCTCCCTCCTCATCGAAAAGCTTTTGTGACGTAGGTAACACGTCATCGGTTTATCCTTTAACATGTAAAAGCAAAACGCCGTAACGCTGTCCTCGATCCCTCTCCCCCCTGTCTAGATTTTTATGTATTTTATAAAAATTCCGCATTATGCATCTGGAGGCCCAATTTATAATCGGCCCTTGAGATGAAACTACCCTTATGTATACCTTTACAATGTGAATCAATAGGAGGTATTTGAATCAGTAAAATTACAGGGTAATTTTCTAATCGATTTTGTATTTTTTTAGTGCAATAGTAAAAACTGTTTCCATTCAATTTGTATTGTTAGTGAACTATAACTGATGGATAGGAATCTTCAACTTTGACAGAATCTGAAGGTAGATTCGGGTAAAAATGAGGAAAACAGTCGGTAATTTTACAATGTTCTCGATAGTTTCACAAGCCTTCTCCACCAAATGCATGCAGCAGAATTCAAGAGGATGCAATGAATTTAGCGACACGTGTTGATTCCAGGAATATTCAGTGGTATAGATTACTACCAGAAACATTAATTCATTTTGCCTCTTTTTTTCTAAGTAAATGAGATTACCTCTCGCTTTTCATCAGCTTACACTCTTATTTCGGTTTTATTTCGAACATCTATCGTCATAGGCTGATCCAGACACTTAGAATGAGGGGAGGGGGACGTAAGGAGGGCCCGGGCCCTGCACTCCCCTCCTGGATCCGCCTATGTCTATCGTGCGACGTGTTTTTGGCAAACATTTGAATGTATAGTTTCAATTTGCTTGAAAGTCTATTGTTTCTACTCACTAACAGCTTTTATTTATTAATGAGCTTAATACCTCGTACGGTTTCACCTAAAGTGTGCCAAATTATGTAAAGTCTAAACGAACTTGAGAGCTTATATGCACGCCGTACGAAAGCTCGACAGTTTGAACGGTAGCTCCCCTAAAGTTTTCTCCATTCTTCATTGAGGTGTCAGGTGGGGTCCCCAGAGAGAATAATAATACAGCAAATTGCGTGAATAATTCACAGCCGTATATTAAATTATGGACTCCGCTTTACTCCCTTCGATATCGCACCCCCCTCTTTACCCCCTTTTGATGTCTTGCTTCCACCTAGAGCTGGATATGTGTTGCGAGCTTTTAACACGCATTTGACGAACCTCCTAGTTTCCAATTTCTTGAGTGCCTTTACCTTGAAAGTTTTGAAATTCTGCAAGGCTGAGTAGAATATACTTATGTTTGCTTGAAGTTTTGGACAATTTTGATGCACGCCGAGCGGATAATGAGCTTTCAATGAAAGTTGATTACATTTTTTATTCGACTGAAATTCTTTTAAAAGTTATTCGAAACAAACATGTACTGATTGTTTTTTTTATTTTATGTAATTCATTTTCATTAAAAATCTCGCAGTAATTGTTGAATTTTAATTATTTTTGCATGTAGGTAGTTTTCGTCTCTAATGTACCTATAGTTTTAACATCTTTTATACTTTGTGATTCACGGACGGAGTCATATGGCACTAGTAATCATTAATTTCAATTCGGTTGACTTTTTTCCAAGTGTCGATGTTCATCGAGAAAAGACGTCAGTCTACGAACACTCAAAATCGAGTCACGGACACCAGAGCTTACAAAGTATATTGTTCTGCAAACACTTGCCTCGACGTGGATTTGAATTTCCGCACCAACATTCTAAACATAATTGTGGCTCTTTTTTCACGTGAAAAGACTGCTAGTCGATTCAAAACCAATAAAACTACTAATATGTCTATGGAGACGGAGGTTTTCCTTACAGTACGTAACACACTCAGTGAAAAAAGATGTATGCAATATACTTTTGCATGCTGATAAATAAATCTGAAATTGAAGTTTAAAATCAAATCCAACGTTCATCTGATTGGTCAATTTGCTTTTTATGTTGACAGTGTGAAAACATCCAGGCGTGCCTGTGCTTCCTGGAGCAGCTTGGGATAGCGCTGGATGGCATCAACGTTCGGGAGGTGCGAGAGGGAAACCTTAAAGCCATTCTGGGCCTCATTTTCGGTCTGTCCGTTCACAAGCAGCGTCAGAAGCAACAGCAGCAGCAGCAGTCGCCACAGCACCAACAAACTCCACCGCCGGTCCAACATGTCGCCGTCGAGAGGGACAAAGCCCAAAGGCACTCCGCATCTGGTCAAGAATCCGGCCTCACAAAGTGAGTCTATTATCAGATCTGGGATTTTAAGGGTCAGACAATCAAACTTTTAACAAACTTTGAAAATGAAAAAGTTTGATGACTAAAGCTCGCCAGCTACTGACAAAACTCAGGCAGGCCGCTGATATTTTTAGGTTCTCAGAGGGGCGTGACTCGAAGTATTGTCAATGATCATCTTTCTGGCTTTATGGGAGCGCGACATCGTTAAAATTAACGATTTTTATAATCTGCCGCCACTCAATTTCCTCTCAATTTGTTCACAATTTGATTGGTCGGACCGAACTTTTATATTCACACCTCTAACTATTCGGCGAAAAAAAACCCAAGTACGTCGGTGTTTCCAGGATTGATCAAGTAATAGTGGGTATGCGTACAATTTATGGTTTATACTATAAAAAATTGCGGTGGAACTACGAATTTTTATTAGTGACGTCACTTTCCTGCCCTTTTTTCTATCTTTTTGCAAGAAAATCGGTTGTAAAGATCTGTGCGATTTTGCTCAGACCACCACAGAATACTCCCGGAAAATCTATAAGTTGGTAAGCTTTCGAAAAAGTAAAGTGAAATTGGACACTTTGGAACATCGCATATATGATTTATGTGCGTATACTTTCATTTTATTAATTTATTGATACAAATACCATAAATATTCAGAGGGATGAAAATAGTTTGATCAACCCAACCCGTCCAAAAGTTTTACAAATCAACGGGGAACTACTAAAATAATAACATTTCGACCCCCAACAGATAAGTTCAAATAATTCCGGCCTTTCCATTCTAATTAAACTCTCGTAAAACGCTATATGTGCCGGTTGTTAATACTTAGCTGTCATAACCGCCCCTCTTACAACTGCTCGAGCGTCATCGTGACGATTGAATTATCGATCAGGATCCGCCCTAATTGATACACGGCACACGAGTCGAACCGGGGAGGAAGTTGACACTTCCCCATTTCGGCCAACACTCCCGAAATTAAGGCTCAATGAAAACCAAATTAAAGTGCGTCGGGGGAGGAGGCTCGGGCCGCGACACGGATCAATTTTCAGAGGGCGGTGGTGTCGTCATCGGTGCATCTCTGGTGTAATATGAGAACGAGAGTCTCCTTGGCGATGCGTGCGCTGGTGCGCGATTGACCTAAAAATTGGATTTTTTCTCGAATGGAGCGATGGTCGAGGGAAACGATTTTTCTAGAATTTTGCAACGAAGAATTTTCGAGGTCTGAGAAAAAAAAAATCAGTCACGTGTGATTCATGAGTTGTCGCATAAATCAGAAATTGGTTTTCATCGATAACGTGTTCAGTAATGAACTCTCGTGTATAGGTAAAAAAATTGCAGGATTCGAGTCATTGGAGCATGACCTAAGGACATATGTCCGTTGGATTTTTAAGGCCACCTCCTCCTGTCGTGGCCCCCTAGTTTCACTGTTTTTCATGACTACGACCAAGTTGGCGGTGGGATAAATGGGTTGGAGCGGGGTGGGGGGGGGGATTTTCCAGCGCGCTTAACAGTTTCCCTCACATTTTTTTAGCGCGCTTGAACAGACTCCCTCACATTTTTCAGCGCGTTTGAACAGTTTTCCTCATATTTCGTCGCTCTTCTGATGTAAAGGCGTATCTTGATTTACACACGTGCCTCGGAAAGCATAGAGTTATATGAAGAACAGATCCCACATAGAAATTAAATTACGTCCCTGCGTCAAAGGAGCGGTGATTTTTCAGCGCGCTTGAACAGTATTTCCTTCACATTTTTCGGCGGACTTGGAATTTCTTTACAAATTAAGCCGTACGCTCAACATTTTCCTTCACTGAAAGTAAGGCGCACTCAAAAATCTTATAAATTGCACCAAATAATATTACAAATAACCGAAATATTAAGTTAGTTATAAAAAACCACACAAACCCCTCCTTGTGGCCTTCAAAGTTTAAAAAAAACCTTTTTCGCGGCCTTTACATTTTAAAAACCCCGTTTCCGTGGCCCTCACATTTTAAAGACCCGGCCTTCACACTTAACCACCCTCTTTAGCAGCCTCCGCATTTCACAAATTCCTTTTCGGCTGCCCCTCATATTTTTATCGCTACCGACTGCGAAAAGAATGGTCATTCGATGGCGGGAACTTTCGAAAAAACCCTCAATAGGTACTCGGGACGGCGACGCAACAGAGGCGCGGGCAGAGCTCTGGCTGCGTGCTCTATGAAAAGCGGAGGCATGCTTAATAGAGCTCTAAGTGTAGTGACCCTCATATTATGTAGATGGAGACGCTCAGCTGTTTTATATCCGAGAGGGGAGAGGGTCCAGATAGGGTTGCGTTGCGTCGCCTTGGCGAGGGGAAGCTCTCGAGAAGGGAAGCAGCGTACTCTCCTCCTGGCTCTGTACTTACGCCTCTTTCATGCTCGCCGACCTCCAGTCAGTCATGTTTTGCCATGGGCAATTCCAGCAGTTCTCGTCCGAAAAAGAGTAAAAGTTACCCCAATACCCCCGAAGCTCGGAGGTGAGATTTTGTCTATCGTATCTTGTACTTGTCTATAATTGCCTCGGCCTTTGCACCTCGTAGAAAACGTCCAAATAAGCTCAAGTTTTCAGGAAAATCTGCTTTGTTGACATTTTATTGCGGGCTTTGTTTGGTGGAAAGTTCCTGTTTTTATGTGGTGGAAAGTATCCGGAACGAGCTTTTAAGCCTTTTTATTGCTCTGATTTTGTGCTCCGGTTATTGTCTGTGTTTTTGTCGCTGTCATCGTTCGTTTTTATTCGTATTTGTGATAATCTGTGGCTTTGTTATGATTGTATTGTGTATATATCACTTTTAGATAATGGTGTCCATTGAATCTGGCCCCTGGTCTATGGTCATCCAGTAATAGTATCACTGAAGTCGCTGTTTAGGGTCTGAAAGCTAGTTTGTTTACGGTGAAAACTCTTTCTCACACGTGTAGTAGTTTGTTTTGATGCACTTTGATAATTGATGAGGCGCACGTAGAGCAGAGGTGTGCCGGAGTGCGCCCTCTCTGACTGATTTAATTTGCATGTGTTTATTTGTTCATCGTATTTTCGGTATGTGTCCGAGAAAGTTGCATGTCATAAGGTTCTAAAAAATTAATATCCTTAGGTCCATTAATACCTTGCGATGCGCCTTGACTGTTCATAATAGGCAGAGCCTTATGTGGTAACTAAATGGAGTTATAGGTTATGTTTTCACGGAACCCATACTGTGCATAAATTCTACTAGAATTTCAGCACATGAGCGTCTCACTAAGGGTTGAATTTTTTACTCAAGTTTTTGATCAAAGTATAAGATACTCTGAATGCATTCATTTTTCGAGTAAATCCTTGAATTCCATTACCTATCGGAATTAATTAGATGTAATTCGTGAAGATTGCGCGGATGACAATTAATTATTACTCAAAACTCATCATGGGAAATATTTTCCTTCTCAGAGCATGTCTCCTTCAAAAATATGTTACAATTAACTTAATAAGACGTGCAAAAATTCAAATTCGATCCAGTTTGGCATGCACCTAATTCATAAAATCGGCGTGGATACCTGTTATAAAAAGTGATTCCAATCTTAACTTACCATGCATTTTTAGGTATACCACACACCACGGTTGCAAGTAAGAAGGTAACCAGTAAATCTATCGAATAAAAGTAGTGAAAGGCCGTTCATTAATTATGTTGGTTACTTTGAGAACTTTCAGACGTTAGTCTCGAATCCCAAAGCGCCGCCTAGAAAAGAACGTCTTACAGGTTAAGGAACCCGAGTTTTTCGAAAAACCATGAGGGAAGTGTACATTTTACTTCCTTGTTCCTTCCTCTCTTTTGCTCCTTAAAGAGGTTGTTCCATCCCCCATTAGATTTGGCCCCCTATCAAATATGATCCATCTTTTCAGGAGTGATACAGTAGCATGCGAGACGTTCAAATATGGCGGTCATTTTGACTTAGGCCCCCCCAGAGAGGGGGGGCGGGGGGTCAAAGACAAAACCTTCAACTGCCTATAACTTTTGAGCGAAAAATCGGATTGAGTTGAACTTTTTTTTAAATGAAAGATCTCAAAAAGATCTATCTGCTGATGCCGGAAAAATTGAAAAAAAGTTAAATTTTATGCAAATTTTTAGCAATTTTTCGATTTTTTAGGAGACAAAATTTTCAATTTTGTCGTGTTTCGGCACCGCGCAATGACTCTATTAAAATTCTACACTCAATTTTCTATAAGATGCAAAAAACCGCATCTTGGGGAAACGTTTAGATCGCGAGCTATGGCTCGTCAAAGTTAGCCCCGCACTGAGCGCGCGCCCCCTGCGCTGTACGCATATCCTCCACGCGTCTGCCACCGATCCTGTTGCCCCTCCTCCCCCATCCTAAATGCAAATTAACATTCTACTACCCAGCTTTCGTATATATCTGCGTTATAGGTACGTGAAAATCCAGCAAGTTCGTGATTTCCAGTGGAATTGATGCTTTATATCTCTCCCCCCCCCCAACCCGGCCACTGTGCTCCAAATATTGTGCGAAAAAGAATTATAAACATTTTCTTGTTACATGTTTTTGCTGATGTAGCACCCTGTGACTACGAAATCGAATTGAGGTAATTTTTTATGCCACCTCCCAACCTCCTTGTGTAACCTGTGTGTATCCTTGTGTAACTGCTTTCAATTCACTTAATAAATTACTTTTTTATACCTATTCTGTTCATTTTAGCGTGTAATCTAGAAAACAAATACCGCCAGTTAGACACAAGAAAAAACTATTACAACTTGTAGGCAGGGGCAAACTTCAGTGCCAGTGGCAGGGTGGGGGGGGGAGCGAAATAAAGTATCAATTCCACTGGAAATCACGAACTTGCTGAAATTTTCACGTACCTATAACGCAGATATATACGAAAGCTGGGTAGTAGAATGTTAATTTGCATTTAGTATGGGGGAGGAGGGGCAAAGGAGGTTGGGAGGTGGGATAAAAAATTACCTCAATTCGATTTCGTAGTCACAGGGTGCTACATCAGCAAAAACATGTAACAAAAAAATGTTTATAATTCTTTTTCGCACAATATTTGGAGCACAGTGGCCGGGTTGGGGGGGGGGAGAGATATNTGGTTTTTGTTTTAATAGAGTCATTGCGCGGTGCCGAAACACGACAAAATTGAAAATTTTGTCTCCTAAAAAATCGAAAAATTGCTAAAAATTTGCATAAAATTTAACTTTTTTTCAATTTTTCTGGCATCAGCAGATAGATCTTTTTGAGATCTTTCATTTAAAAAAAAGTTCAACTCAATCCGATTTTTCGCTCAAAAGTTATAGGCAGTTGAAGGTTTTGTCTTTGACCCCCCGCCCCCCCTCTCTGGGGGGGCCTAAGTCAAAATGACCGCCATATTTGAACGTCTCGCATGCTACTGTATCACTCCTGAAAAGATGGATCATATTTGATAGGGGGCCAAATCTAATGGGGGATGGAACAACCTCTTTCAGAACCGTAAGCGTTTTCGTTTCCAGCCTCGCGAAAAGCTCGGTATAACCGCTTCTGTTTTCTTTAAACACTTGCTAAGTAACTTTAGGCCCCCTTTTTTAAAGCACCTAATGTTCAAAAACTCATATATGTAATAATGTACAATGAGGCTAAAAACGACGTTGTCCCAGAGTCTGATGATGGATCAAAATGTTGAACCTCTTTTGCTCGATGCGAATATAAACCATCAGACTTTGTCATGTTTCCGCTGATACAGTACGAATTTCAGGGAAAAAGGAATTTTTTTTTCTATCAATTTCTTAAAGAAAATATCCAACTTGATCGGAAGTATCTGAAAAGATATTTGATTGGGTTCTTCCTGGGAGGAGATGAAGGGGTTGCTCAGTGAAAGGGTGGCAACAGGGGGTTTTAAACGAAATAAGGGAGTGCCAACTCCCTGACGAGTTGTGGGAGGATCGAGTTTTGTCAGGCATCGCAGAGCGCCAGACAACGTTATGAAAGCGACTCACACGTAGGTATCTGAATGAAGGTGTTGCATGTGTAAGGGATTTGCGATTTGACAGTTGATTCTAATGTAAAAGTTCGCGAGAAACACGATGGCGTCTCTGGTTTTCTCTAAAATTAACTCCCAAGCTCAAAAAAAGCTCTCAAGTTGAGGCCAAAATGGAGGGGATATCCCACGCTATCCTGAGAGTTCAGCTCTACATCAAGACGAACTCTCCATGCAAAGATAGGGAGTAAATACATTAGCAGTGATGTCGTGTTCTCAGTTTTAGAGTCCCCAAATAAATAGGCAGCCCTGTCAATGTATTTGCTCCCTATCTTTGCATGGAGAGTTTGTCTTGATGTAGAGGTGGACTCTCAGGATAGCGTGGGATATCCCCTCCATTTTGGCCTCAACTTGAGAGCTTTTTTTGAGCTTAGGAGTTGATTTCAGAGAAAACCAGTGGCACCATCGTGTTTCTCGCGAACTTTTACGTAAGAATCTACCGTCAAATCGCAAATTCCTCACACATGCAACATCTCCATTTCCCCCAAAAATAGATTGTTTGTAACGCGGGAACTTTGTCAACGTTTAAATTCCCGCACAGTATTCTTCCCCAGCATGGTTGTGCGAGTTTGTTTCTTTTCGCGTAGCTAGATTCAATTATACCGGCGTGTCAGATTGCGTGACGATAGCTAATAAAGTGCGTTCCCTTCCTCCGCGATGCATTCCTTCTCAAAAGCCGAGCCGCAACTAACGTGCGAAGAGCATCCAGAGAACAGAAAGCTTTGTAGAAAATTGCGCTTTCTACTTTGATCCGACGGGTGCGACGTCCCCTCGTTTGGAAGTGCCGTTTACGCTGAGCAGAATTTATCGTTCACGCGTAGTCATTACCTTCGATAGGGGTTTCAACCCTGAACTTTCCCAGGGACCCGAAACAAAGGCAAGAAATAAAGAAACTGTACGGTGCGGTTTGGGAGAGGAAAAACGCAGTCTTGTTCGTGATTCTCCGACCGTAACCCCATATAGGGTGTGATTCTCGATTTAAGAGAAATTCTCGCGATGTAGACCTAAAAACGTAACTTTTTTTTTAGATGAGCTTTAGCTCCCATTTAACTTAATGTTTTTCAGAGTTCACGTTAGGGTGAAGCTGCGTTATTTTGTTAGCCGAACGGGGAATTGGGGGCTTCTGAGTCGCGCGTGCCTCCTCGTGTCTCGACACGGGCTATCTTTTCACTCAAGGCGGTTAAGCCTCCAGAGACTCACATGTTATTTCGAGATTACTTCTCATCTTGCCACGAAGGAGCGCCTCTCCTCCACGCGCGAGAGATCGTAAATTTTGGTTCCGTCGCGAAGGAAACTATCAAGTTAACAGAAAGTACGCTCATCTTTGTCGTGTTAAGGAGAGAGGGAACGGTGTGACTACAAGGTTAGAATTTGAATTTTGGCATCCTGCCTCACAGGAGAACGTTTCGGTACAAAAAACGCCCACAGCTATAAACTGCATCTGTGATATGATGATTTAAAGTAATATATTCAGAGAGATACCAAACGTCAAGTATAGAACTAGAGAAAAGCCTCCATGCATCAACACTGGAAAAAAAACACATTGGATCTAGAGTCCAGACTCTTAAAAACATCGACAAGAAAAAATACTCTTGATTCAATCAGATTTAAGCTTAAATCAAGAACCAAGCCCCTTAATTTGAGCGGATTTCCTTTTGATTTAAGCTTAAATCTGATTGAATCAAGAGTCATTTTTATTGCAATGTTTTCAAGAGTCTGGACTCTAGATCCAATGTGTTTTTTTTTTTTTTTTTCCAGTGAATAGTTCGCTGCGTCCGAAGACTGCGTCTCAAACCATCAACAAATCTTTATCGGTAGAAGAAGATTTCCTCTTGCATTTAGAGTAAAATCGCTTGAATCAACCACGTTTCTGATAAATTTAAGCGATCTCTTCTAGATTTAGGAATCTTTTCCTGTTAACTTATTGGTGACAAATTCAAGAATTTTTCTGCTTAAGCAAAGGTATTTCTCTTTGCTGGGAGTGCCTTACAATCACCTAATTACTTCAAACTCGATCCTGACAGTGGTATAACACCTCCAATTTTTCTATTAAAGTGTCTATAATTCATCGTTCCCCCTCCGAAGGAACGTCAATTCAATGTTGCCAAATTTCCCCCAGCATGTCTCATTTTTACCTTGGGGTATTCCTAACTGAAAATTTATCTGATTTTTCTTTAGATCTCATGCAAAAGGCAGACAAATTTTGAACAAGACTTGCGCAGTTAAACTGTTGTAAAAAATTGGATTGTTTTAGTCAATTTTGCAACCTTGGAGTAGAGTTACCGAGAAAGACGAATTGACAGTAAAGGAGTCACATGAGAATCACACTCACTCCCAGATTTTTCGGGGACAGCAGTTGTCCCTATTATGAATTCAGAGAGCGGCATCGGAATTTGAAGTGGTGGATGTAAGCTTAAACGACATGTTTTTTATCTAAAAACCAATCCAGACGAAATTAAAAACTCACACATACATGCATTAAAGTCGTTCCTAAAACGCACTCTGGCGTTCTGCGACACCCAAACGCCACGTAAGCCTATCTTCCCAGAGCACTGGAAAAAAACCGCTTGGATCTAGAGTCCAGACTCTTGGAAACAATGACAGGAAAAAGTACTCTTGATTCAATCGGATTTTTGTTTAAATCAAGAACCCAGCCTCCTAAATTAAGCAGATTTACTTCTGATTCAAGTAAAAATCCGATTGAATCAAGAATATTTTTTCTTGTCATTATTTTCAAAAGTATGGACTCCAGATCCAAGCGTTTTTTTCCAGTGAGGTTATCAGGCAAATGACACCGCAACATCTCTTCGTCTTTAAAAATTTTAAAGTTACAGTCATGAATTTTATTTTCTTTCAGGCTTCCAAGTCCGTTCTACAACCACACGAACGACCCTGGATCGGGTTCCGGGAGTGGGATCCCTACTCCGGCGAGCACTGGCGCCAGGCCGAGCGCCATCGAACGCTTCAACGGACTCAACACCGGTGAGTAGAGAGCTTTTCATCGGCTTAATCGAATTAACTCCACTATTGTTTAGTAACGCGGGTCATGCTAATCGCCCCTCGCCATCGCTTTGGCTCAAAAGCTTCGGCTAATAGCTCCACTCACCAAGCAATAAATATGCACCCCGGTAGTCTATGTCATCGGAGTATCGATAACCATAATTCAGAGCTTTGTGTCCGAAGGTAATATATTCCACAGACTGTGCACTAACAATCAAAGCAGATTAACCCTGTAATCGGGTGAGACAAAGGTTAAATTCGGGGATCAACGCTACTTTTTGCTTGATGATGATGATGAGCAACTTGTTGGAAGTGTAACTCAAGTAATACCGATGACTCATGAAACATGAACATCGAGGAAAATACTTTGCTTGACGAGTTTCTACCACTATACCACTACTACAACTACTACCACTACTACAACAACTACTACTACTACTACTACTACTACCACTACTACTACTACTACTACTACTACTACTACTACTACTACTACTACTACTACTACTACTACTACTACTACTACTACTACTACTACTACCACTACTACCACTATCACTACCACTGCCACTACCAATACCACTACTAATACGAGGAATGGTCCATTTGCAGAGTTTCCAAATTACATTAATTTTCCCGATCTGCATATTAAAGTCGCGCGAAAATTTCGTAACGTCGCGATTATTGAGGAACATGCATGCTTTGGAATTCAGCGGGCTGAAAATTGAAATTGATAGACAAAGCTTATGTCTATACATAGAAAACATAAGGAACTTGGAGTGATCTTATCGACTGAAACGAGTAGTTATCATAGACTAAGGGGGAAATGATGAACTCACTACAGTCTCGGCTCTCGTGGGTTGCCGTTCTTAGTCTATTATTTTCCTCCTCGTCCATTGTAACTACCCACCCGCTTCCCCCAATAGGATCACTTTAGTTCCAGTAGCGTCTTCTTTGTCTACAGCTTTGTCTATCAATGTCAATAATCAGCCCGCTGTCATTAAAGAGTCGTTACGTTACGCGCATTGTGTCGGCGCGAAGATCTCCGCAGGATCGTCGGGAGATGCTCCGATAATTTATAGTCGCCAACATTGCACGTTGTTCGTCTCCGAGCGGAATGTTAAAAATGAAGAGAGGAAAACTCGTAAAAAAGCGGAATGAAAATATTATACCGTCTTCATGTAGACAAAGACCCCTCTGCAGCTCAAGAAAGCGGCTGCATCGCTCAAAATGAGAACGAGTAATTTATGATTTAATGTTGCACGATAGAATTGCAAGCGCCTCGGAGCGGGGATATAGGAAAAGACGAGGTTGACAGGTGGAAGATGACTGTGTATTATCGTGAAATTATAATTGAAGGATTTATTGAATGAACAAACTAGGAGCACAATGTTATATAACTCATTTTTATACCTAACTGATCCACTGGAAAAAAAAACACATTGGATCTAGAGTCCAGACTCTTAAAAACATCGACAAGAAAAAATACTCTTGATTCAATCAGATTTAAGCTTAAATCGAGAACCAAGCCTCTTAATTTAAGCGGATTTCTTTTTGATTTAAGCTTAAATCTGATTGAATCAAGAGTCCTTTTTCTCGTCAATTTTTTCAAGAGTCTGGACTCTAGATCCAATGTGTGTTTTTTTCCAGTGTCACTCAACTGTATCAGTAGAATGGACCACTAGACAAGGTACGAATTTAAGCGATCTGATACATGTGTCTTAACCAGAATTTCACGTAGAAAACGATTCACACAACGAAAATTACTGAAACCAACTCCTAACGGAGATATTAACGTTTTTATTTCACATTGGTTACGAGGAATTTGAGCTGCCCGCTCACAAGAAACTCAAAGCTCTACATAAGTCAAATCGCCCACTACAACGGTTTCAGCAAGCTTCTCAATCGAGCAATGTTCATTTCCCACCATGTGTTGTTCAAACTATTAGCAATTTGCTATAACTGAGCCAAAGCGTCAAGATTGAGGTTGCCAGATTTTTATATCGCAGAGACTGTCATGATAACGTTTAGCGCGCGATGTGAATCACGTAGAGCATTGAGTTTTCATGAGCGGGTGGTTTGAATTCACGCATAAAAAATCATTAAATATCTTCGTAAGGAGTTAATTTCGGTAATTTTCGTTGTGTGCATCGTGTTTTACGTAAAATTTTGGTTAAGAAACGTGTATCAGAATGCTGAAATTCGTACCTTATCTAATGGTCCATTGCTTACATTTTGTCGGATGATAATTCTTACATAGGCAAGTTTTACCAAACGGAAAATTGAAAGCATCATGAAACTCACAAGAAAGGATTTACGGATTAACCTTCCTCCCGAATCTGAGCGACACTACATTGGCAGCACACGCCTTTTTGGAGCATTGCGAGTTCACGCCTCGCGCCATCGCGCCTTCAATTTTGCAGACGCAAGACGGACATCCGTCAAGCACGAATAGTTGTATCTCTGCGCCGTCGCCAACGCACGTTCTTTCCCTTGAGGTTCAGTTACACGATCAAATTGAGCCATCAAACTGAAGCTCTGATTGGTGGAAAAAGACCTGAGGTGAGGATGCGACCAATGAGAGGCCCAATTTGATGGTTCAATTTGATCGTGTAACTGGACCTTTGCTCTATTTCCAACGGAGCCAGTTGATTCTTCGCACACCGACCAACTTGGTATGCGACATCAACTGTATGGGTGTTTCATACAAACTAGAGATGGATTACATCCATTTTACAATACAGTACTATAATTTTAGGCTCATTTTTGAGACAACATATGTGCCCGTACCGTCTCTATGCAGATGTGTAATGATATGGAATGAGCTAGAAATATAAATTCCCTATTGCAAAATTTAGCTCAGTTGTTATGTGGGTTGGTGAATAGAAACTTGTCAGTGTAAAAAAATCAATTTTATTAATATGGAGAACCAAACAGGGGTGCGTAAGAAAACGACCTATGCGCTAAGTAAATGTTAAGTCGTAGCGAAGAGAGTTTCCTCATTACAGCGTAATTTTTCCGGTTGGCGCAGCTAAAACAAAACAAAAAGTTGCATTGTTTGAAATAAAATTATGTATGAGCGATATGATATTCTGTACAGACCTGTATTTACCGACACATTTAAGTGTTTTTGTTACCATCATTAAGCCTCTGTTTTGCCATAAACGATAGATACAGTGGCTCACCTGGCGAATGAAGCTCCGTGAAATTTCGGACCCGTGTCGAGGGATCAGAAAACCCCATAAGTGATGAAGAAACCAGGTCTGGCGAAGCATTTCACGTCACAAGTATGGCGGACCCGTTACCGCGTAAAAACGACCGTTTTAAATCGGTCGGTTCCAAAAACAGCTTTTTCTGAGTTTGAGAGGTCATTTCAAGGTTTTTTAGTAGCGCCATCGTTCTTTTCGTGAAATTTGCCGTAAGAATCAGGCATCAATTTGCAAATCTCCGCACCTTGCAACAGGCCCATTACATGCAAATGTATAGACTTTTTTATTTCTGGAAGCTGGAAATGAGATTACCTGGCTGGGATCGATCAAAAAAACAGATGACAGGGAATGCCGATACCCCAGCGGGCTGATTGTTGAAAATGATAGACAAAGGGATAGACAAAGACGACATGAGGAGTATGGAGCGATCCTATATTGGTTAAAATGGTTGGTTCCTATGGACTTAGGGAGAAAAGGTGGTCTAATTATAGGATCTCTCGTGGGTTGTCGTTAGTTAGTCTATTATCTACATTATTTGTCCATTGCAACCACCAGCTTCCACCAATAGGATCCCGCCATATCCCTTTTGTCTATAGCTTTGTCTATTTTCAACAATCAGCCCGCTACTAAGACCTCTCTACAGTATTTAAAAAACATATACGGCCCTCTTCTGAAGTACCCATAAAGGAGACCATAGAAATATCCCGTGAAAAATATCATGAAATGGGAAATCATGTGGCCTCTTTGCGTTCATGCAGCGATGCTGCCACTGTGTAATGAGGGAACCGCAAGCGGCGCAAGTGGCGCGATCTGTCGACCGCCGCAAAATTACATTCGCACCTCGACAAGTCGTCGTCTGGTCCTTATTTTTAAACGAGGTGAAAGCTCTTGCTCTTAATGAATACGGAAAATTCGCAAAACTCGTGGGTTAATTGTTTGAGAGAGCGTTTCTCTCACCAGTTTGGTTTTTTGTTGAGTACAGGGCTGAGGCAGTGTCCTTGGAAAAGCCGTTCGCGGAGAACAATTTTTTTCGGGCAAAAATCACTTATATACCCGATCATGCTCTGTTCATAGTGGGTTGCAGTGGCTGCAAATCCAAAGGTACTCAGCAGAACCGTCAGTGATCGAACTAACCGTCTCCCCCCCCCAGACGGAAGATACGCTTGACTTGTTGAGCACCAAAGGGCAGTCGCTGCTTCCCATTTTGGTAAAAATGGATGTTACTTTTTTTTTTTTTTTCTTCTTCTTTCTTTTTTTTTCTTTTTTTTAAGCAACACGAGTATTTTTAAGCTTGATGAAAAATTGTCCAAGGTACGGTTTCCTTGGTTAAGATAAATCCATTTGTGCGGGGTATTAAATAGATTGTTTAATCCAGACCGAAAATACGAGCCACTGAAAATTGCCGAAACACGCATTTCCAAAAGCTGCGGAGATAGTAAATTTTAACTACAGTCTTAAAGAATTTTAAAACGCCCGAGTATACGAAAAGCCGCCCAACAGCATCCTTCAACACGATCCAAGCGCTCGGCTTACAACGCTTTAAGACACGCTTTTCGTGGAAAATGAGCCGTAACATTACTCACACGTGTTACGAGGCGGTAAATAAATCAATGAGATTGCCTTCTGGTGGATTAATAAAGTTTTAGTATTTGTTATCATCAAATGTAGAACTTAGCTCGAGGTGTGGCAACGAGTTTCCTTCTTTTTTTCTGCTCGCTTTTCTTTTAACGTCTTCGGGAGATGTGGGTTACAGCACGGCTGTTTTCCCTCTATCTGCTTTACAGGGGAAATTTGCATGAATTAGGTTTAAAAAAGGGAGCTGTAAATCTACTCGCACCTTCAGAGGAGTCGGTAGAGAGAGACAGGGATCTAATTCCGGCATCGTTTTTCTCTCTTTCTCTCGCCGGTTTTGTTTCATTCCTTGCATTATCCACTCGCCGGAGCGCGGTTGGATTTAAATAAAATATGTCTAGTCGACCGGAGAAACGATAAACAAAATGAAAATGAAATCGCCTCCGTTTTTATGTAAATTGATTGTTGTCGGTGTTCTCGCGCGCATTTTGCACCGGTAACGATTCGAATCTGGTTAATCCTGATCTTCTGACACCTACTTACTTTTGACGGCTCTATTTTGAAGCGTATGTTGCGCTCATCTTTGTTTGCTTAAGATGTAAGAATCTGCGGCATCAAAGTGAAAATATAAATTCCCACCCCCGTTGCTTTCACTAAACAAGAAGCGCAAATAGATTTTATCTCCAATCAATTGTCAATATTCAGTAAAAAAAATAATCATAAGCCATTTATTCAAATAAAATATCCAGATTTTGATCAATGTGCTTATGAAATATAGAAATTTAGAACCCAGCTTTTTTCTGACCATCTTCACCTCACAATTCACGCAAGAAGTACAGGTAAATACTCTCAGAAGGCACTTGAGTCAAAACTCAAAGATATGATGACGAGGGTTATTAAGCGTGCATTTAATTGTTAGTGTTTAATTGCCTCTTCGAATCGAAAAAAATTTTTTTTTCAAGTAATGTAAAATCTTTACGAGGCTATGAGAGGGAGATATTAAATAGGTTTGAAAAATATTCTGATTTTTTTCCATTAAATATTTCAAGCCGAGTAATTGAATGTTTATATAGTTATAAAAGAACTTTTAAGAGAAGATGCCCGCTGTGGAGAGACTTCAACGCTTGTCGAGAAATAGTACCGTGCTCCCTCATTATTTAGGTACACGGAGAAAAGTATTTGTGTTCTTGTGTTACTTTTGGTTACCATACGAGGAATCGAAACACAAACCAACCCAAATTTTGTGTTGATTTTTATACAGTTTGCGATGAATTTAGCGCGGAAAACAATGGAGAGACTGGGCTCGTATCCTCGTTGATACAAAACGTAAAAGTTTAAAAAAAAAAAAGCTCCTTTGGTTTTTCGAAACTTTCTTCCGAGATTCACCCCTTCCTAAAAATTTAATGTATAACGAAATAAATTTCAAAATTTGCGGTCTTAACAAAAATTTCATGTTCGACCTTTCCCAATGGCTAGTGCTTCGGTGCATCGTCTTACCGCAGCGGGGCCATCTTGACTATTTTCGCGACGCGGAAAACAATGGAAAGACTGGGCTTATATCTTCATTGATACAACCCGTAAATGTTTAAGAAAAAGCTCCATTGTTTTTTGAAAATTTCTTCCAAGATGCACCCCTTCTTTAAAACTCAATATAAAATAAATAAATTTCAAAATTTGCGGTTTTAGCAAAAATTTAATGTTCGACCTTTCCCAATGACTCCTTCTTTGGTGCATCGTCTTACCGCAGCGGGGCAATCTCGACTGTTTTCTCGCGGTTATACTGCCATGCTAAGGAAGAACGCCGTATGAACATTCGAGAGTTGCCAAATTTCCCTTGATAAATCGTATATGTTTGACGCATTTTAAGCATATTTTCCCTTGAAATTTTCAGATATTTTAGATTAAATTGCGTACAAAATTGTCTGAAAATTTTGGTTAAAAGTAGTCACAATTTTTCCTGTTAATTCTATCTTTATCGAAGGAAATTTGACAACGTTCGAAGGCTCATACGACGTTTTTCCTGAGCACGGCAGCATAGGTGGCTGCGAGGCGAGTGGGGCTCATTGTCACACACGCCTCGACTCCTGAGAAGCGACGCGACGATATTTATGCTAACGACTTTGTGAGCCTCCGTAACCGCAGACGACGCTACCCGCAACGGCGCGGCGACCGGCGACCGTGGCGATGTCCTGCAAACTGGAAACATCCCGCGCCTCCCGATCGATTTTATGCAAATTCCCAATTACTCAAACACTCGCAGCACCTATGCTCCTCTAACCTCCGGCCCACCCAAAACTAGGCACCATTTTTCTTCGCGCTCAATGGCTCTCCCACCGTTGTCATGTATTCCCAGAAATAAACGTATAGATACACATGTTTACGGAGCAGCCCGAGACGATGGTAACAGGAGAAAAAACAAGAGGAAAAACGGGAAACAAGGCTAAAATACAACACTAAAAATCCGAGATGTTTTCAGTCGGAAAATATATTAAACAATAAAAGATATCGAAGAAAAAACCTGAGACCTACATGTTGATGGCTGAGATCCGAGAAAAAAATTTAAACAGAGAAACCTACCTAAGAACCTAGCTCTAACCTAAACCTAAGAAATAAATATATTGATCAGTATCCTAACCAGGTACAAAATTGACTGCGTGCAGCAAATATGGGCTCTAACATTTTTTGCCCATCTTAAAATCGTTTTAACCTGTATGAAAGTTAATAATATATTTGTTGTTTTTGAATCAAGAAAATGAAAAAAAAATTTTAGGCTGAATTCCAGTTTTTAATTTTTTCCCCAAAAAATCTTTTTAAGAGCGCAGGTATTCCAGAAGGTCAGTATCGTCGTCTTCTTTACGGTTGAATCGATGCCCTCTCTAGTCCGTTTCGTCGTCCATTGATGGAAGCGTTTGAAATTTTACTGTGGATTATTTTTAAATTTAACTTTCAATTTCAATACCTGCCAGTGAATTCAAAAACTAACTTTGCCAGGAAATAGGAGATTCAAAAAAAAAAAAAGGACAACGCACCTACCTACACAATACCCCGCATACAACGATGTGTGTTCAACAAGTGCGGCGTAGATTTTAACAGAAGTTTGGCAACCGCAATAAAATCTTGTCAAGTATGTTGCGAATTGCAAAGACACTCGTTGAATGCATATTTTATGTGGTTTCTAAGAAGATGCTTCGACGAGCCGTGCAGTGTGCATGCAGCTAATGAAAAATCAACACGTACAGCTTCATTAGAAGAGGTGACGGAGGGCGTATTTTTTCACAATCGTTTACGGGTTTATTTCATGGGTGGGGGTAAGAGAGGAATAAATACAATATTTTTATTTTTTCCAAAGGAGGAAAAATGTAGTTGTATCGTGTTTGTATGTAGTCTCCTGGCATTATCCATAAGTTATTGGTTCAGCAGAATTGCGTAAATTTAGTAGGATAATTATTGTATAGGTTAGTTTTACCCAATTGATAGTTGAATGTATCTTGAAACTCACGAGGCTGGGTTTGATTTCCAATTTTTTTTTTCCCTCTTCATTTACACTTACTTATAAACGACTTGTTAAAGAAGATGATATTCGTATGAGACATTTTGCCTTTTATCTGAGAAAACTCATCAATAATGCAAGGGCCCACTTTCGCATTCCGGTCTCAAAGCGCTCGTCCGAATAGATCCGCCCTCCTTTCAAGCTCATGACATTACACGAAGATTCATACACTGTAATCGTACAATGTTTGGAAGCAAACAGATTCGCAAACTGCCTAACTCGTCTCCCGAATCCGAGCGACATTTCATTGGCGGCATAGAGCGGTAATCATTGCGAGTTCACGTCTCGCGCCATCGCGCCTTCAATTCTGCAGACGCAATACGGACATCCATCAAGCTCGAATAGTTGTATCTCTGCGCCGTCATCAACTCGCAGTCTTTCCCTTGCTCCATTTCATCGGGTGTTGGTGCCGTTCGTCTTATTTTTAGTGGTGCACTAAGGGCTACTTGAGCAACACAGCCGAGAAGGTAGGAGAGACGTGATCGGGCCTCGTTTTTTTACCCTCTCTCCCAAATTTGAGCGACACCTCATTGACACGTAGAGCAAAGCATTGCGGGTTCACGCTTCGCGCCATCGCGCCTTCAATTCTGCAGACGCAACACGGACATCCATCAAACACGAATAGTTGTATCTCTGCGCCGTCATTCACGCGCGTTCTTTTCCTTGCTCTATTTCAATGTTGTGTTGGTTTCGTTCGTTTTACTTTTAGTGGTGCTTCAAAGACTACGTGAGCATCACAGCCGAAGGTAGGAGAGACGTAATTGGGCCTCGTGTTTTAACTGTTTTGGCGTTTGCAGCTCGCAAGTGCTTGAGGTGATTCATGCTGATTCTTGCACCTGTAGACGAGCTCTGAAAAGTGTTTCTTGGATGTCCCGCGGCAAAGAGAGCATGTCTCTTCGATCCAGAGTCTAGACTCAAAAAAAATTTGACAAGAAAAAATTACTCTTGATTCCATTGGATTTTTGCTTGACTCAAGAGTCAAGCCGCTCGATTTAAGCGGATTTCGCTTTGATTCCAACGAAAATCCGATCAAATCAAACGTATTTTTTCTTTTCACATTTTTCAAGAGTCTAGACTTTAGATCTAAGAGACTTTTTTTTCCAATGTCCTTTATGGAAGATTCCGCCAGCCAATGAGAAAGCTCAAATTTCAGCTCATCGGCGTTCGGCGATTATAAAACGACGCAACAGAGATACGCGCTTTTTGACTCCAGCCATCGCTTTAAAATTGGCACTGACCTTTACCTAGTAATCGCAAAAATCCTTAAGTAAATTTTTTGTTCGAACTGATCTATACCTTTCTCAGCCGTAAACGCCCAACCTACTATTTTAAATTATAATGAATTATATTCTCGTGATTCAGTGACCTCTGAAACTCCCACAAGTTGATCTGAAACGTTCACACAGTAAACGTGAGACTGGGAAGTTCTCTGCTAAACGTGCGCCACCGCACTCTATTCCCCCTCTCCCCCCCCCGTCCCCCTTACCTCACAATTTCCTGAATGAACTTTCGTACCTGGCTTGGACGCATTGCTATGCCATGTGCAGTCGTAATGTGCGTGACGCGCTTGCTCACCCAGTGCCTGTGAACTTGGGAGGCAGCCTCAGTTCAAATCAGGAAACCGGTTCGCGGCATAAAAATCACAAAGCCGTTATCGAAGAATCGACCAATAGGAAACGAGAGCCCCCCACTTTTTTCCCGCTCCCGACAACGGCCCAACGAACGAGCGAGGGGCTCGCATTCCTGAATTCGTCGGTCTCGGTTTGTTTACAACTTGTGTCTCTACTCTTATCAGGAGTTGGAGACATATTTTAGTGTTCCTTATCGTGTTTCTTATGGTTTTTGACAGTGCAATACTTCATGTTGTTTCCGCAATTTTTATGTTATACTTGTTTTTTATTCGCGTTGTCTATCAGTGACGTAAATTATTGCAGAATTGTGGCTGGAATACCATGACCGGCAATACCCGGAGAGGTTAAAGTTCTTGTTATTTTATTTGAATTTAATTTGAATTCGCATCCCACAATCTGTCCTGTGCAATTTTAATATAAATCTTCTTAGCGTTAAGTGGAATTTAACACGTGAGGTTCATTCTGAGGTTTGCCTGATATCCTCAGCCATTAGTTTGCATGAGGATGTTTCAAACTACCAGCCAAAATTGAGGGGCTGAATTTTTGGGCTTTAGGGAATGAGTTTAATGTCAATACTGTTAGCAGCCTGTGAATTACAGTACTGATTGAATTACAGGATATTGGCAATAGTCAGTGGCTGAGACAATAAATTAAATAAATGGATTCTTCATGGGAATGGACCTGAAATCTCTAACACTACTTTCTTGTTTTTGGTTTTATCAAATTATTTTCAGAGCGTACTCTTGATGTAATATATTACTCTTTTTCTCTAATTCTAAAGACCCAGCTAGATTGTTGAAGTAAATAGTATTCTTCCTGCGTGCCTGGTTCTAGAATAAATGAGGTACAACTGTCTAAAAGAGCATTAAAAGTCCGCTAGCTATCGATACATTACTAGCTGAAGTCAATAATCATGTATCTTGGTGCGGGATTTAACAGACATCTTGTCTCACTTCATTTCCTAATTTGAAAACTTATTGACAAAAAACACACCTTAAAATTTTTTGTACGTAACCGTTCTTTTCTGTTTGAAAACATTTTATTTAGTAAACATTTCAAGCATCATGGATAGCATGCTTTCCTCCAAAGTGGTCCGAGTTTTATGGTCATCAATAGCTCTACCATAACCATCGTACATAGGTCTGCATGGTTAAAGGTTCTTGCTGCGGCTTGTTGACAAATAAGTCGATTTTCTTCGGAATATACCAATCTATTCTTTTCAATAGTCAGATGTATGCACTCTGAAAATCATGCTGATTTTATTTCAAATTGTCTCCACCATTATATCAATCTAATGTGGTGATTTTGTCTGTTGCAGCTGTGACTCCATTGAAGTCTGCATCAACTAATAGCTCTCGATCGACGAGCCCTTCTCACTCCTTTATTCCAGCACCGAGAGTCTCTGCTCGCAGCTCTCTGAATGAAAAGCAACTCACTGGGTAAATTTTTAGAATTTATATTTTGCAGCAATCCAAATTTACGTGTTACATAAATATTACTCACGTGCTACTCAAGTCATCGAGATGAATCGTTAGCAATTCCGTAGAAAAGTGTTTACACCTAGCAATGAATGTGAGTAAAATGTATAGCGGGCCCTAAGTACAGCTCAATTTTTGGAGAAAATTACACCTCAAACATCTTACTGGCATATTCAAAGGGGCCAAGGGCAACTGAACAGTAATAATTATAATTTTTTACTTTACCTTGGTGTAACTCATCATCATTATGAGAGCAATATATTCAATGATAATCCTGCATCACAAAAGGGGCCAGATTGATTGGTACACTATTAACAAATATGTCGAAGTGAGTATTCCTTTATTTTAGGGAGCGAGTAGGATTTAAATTTTTAATCAAAATGAATAACTTCAGAAGAATTCATAATCACCAATCTCTGAACAGAACTCATGTCAAATTAGTACTTATTCCTAAGTAAAAAAATAAATTAGGATCAGAAAGCCCATTGTAATAAAATTGTATCTGTATAGAGAACTTGCAGGAATCAGCCTTTTTTTCACTCAAAGAAGTTTATTTATCATCCACATTTTAAAAGATGAAAACTCGAAATGAACAGTGAAAATTATTAAGAAAGCAGCTCAGTCAAATTTTCATGATTTCGAGGAAAATAAGTTGAAAGTCAGTAAATTCCATGGGTGCACATATTCAAATAAACTAAAAACTGAAATATTGAAAAGGGGAAAAAAAGGAAGAAAAAAAAGTACTAGGTACTATTCTACCTTTTAATTAGATATACCTCCAGGTGAGTTTTAATTGAAATAACATATATCTCCTTTTTTTAAAAAAATGTCTTGGAACTCCTTCATCTGGGATAACCATAAATTAATCAATTCGTCCTGTAATAATAGTAGCCAAGCTTGAATATAATCTTATTCACCTGCATGACCTGATAGAATCGTAGTCAAAGATTTTAATTTTTTTTTTTAGATGCTAGTACTGTGCTCTAGGGGAAGTGTTTCACTGCAGCTCTCTCTTACAAAATCTATATGTATTTTTGTTAATTATTGAGTGTTTAGCTGTACCCCTTAGGATGTATAAGTAATAAATTTTGTTTTCAGTGGAACAGGAAAGAGAATTTTAGTCATTGGATCAATAAAGTTGCATGAACATTTATTTATGTGCAGTGTCTGCTGCGGAAATGTAGCATTAGAAATTTTTCATCACTTAGTATAAAAGGTTTCATAAAAATTTTATCTGGTACCTTTTTCTTAGAAAAAATAGAAATGAAGACTTCATTCTTGATCATTAGATCCACACAGAGCAAGTTTCAATACCTGCAGTGGGTAGACCTTAACAGAAATGCACTAAGTCGCACTTTGGAAAAGAGAGTTTGAAGTAGTTTTGAATTCAATTAGTTGTACTTTGTCTCCTATTAAAAACTTGAAGTCAAGAAAAATGATTTTCAATGCGAAAACATTCATTGAACTTAGTCTTTAAGATCAAGTCTTATGGAGGAATGAAACTTCAACCTCTTTTTCTAGCTTCAAACTTGATTGATTTGATAGGTTTCTGCTATTCTCAGCCCAACTATCCTCTAAATTTTTCCTTATATTTTAGTCCAAAATATAGGTAAGTACTTCTGTTTATGTAGCATTTTTCTCCTTTACAATGGTCGTTGTTATTTTTTCATTTTTTAGGAATGTTTTTTCTAATTTTATTTTTTGTTAAATTTTAATTTATTATGTCCTGGCAGTAGTGGAGTTCCTCGGAGCAGTAATGTTCCCACACGTGTTAGTTTGGCAAGCCCCTATAATCCTGCAAATACCAAATCATCCATCATCTTTACACCCAAAGAGAAACCAAAATCAAGTGAGTCTTGGTACACATTTTTAATATGTTGCTTTTACGATTTTTGTTGAGCGTAAGTTTAAATGAGCACAGGAAGATTAAGTATTTCAAATTAACTCCTGTTTGTACCTGTCAACTGTTTTTGAGGAAACTATAACTGCATGGGATAAAGCACAGCATAAGCAAAGCTTTCAGGGTCCCCAACATCGGATCATAGGTCGCATCTGTTCTTAGCTTCATCAGAAAATTATTTGGGAGCATTATTTTCATTACCATTTAGCTATGTGTGATCATGTAATTAATACCTCTAGTGTCATGTATACTTAACACTTCTTGTTTCATTGTTATTGTAGCTTGGTAATGCCATCCTACTCTTTTAGGCAAGTGCACCATGCTGATCTAGCAACCACTGTCTCAAAGCCAAAATATTCTGAGAGCTACGGGAATTTTTAAGACTAACCATTCAAATAAATTTCCTGCGCATGGACATGGCACTCGATAATGATTTAGAATTCATAATTCATTTTATAATATTTCATGCTCCATCTTTATTTGTGATGCCTCATAGCTGGCATAATGATTCAACCTTTTAGTCCAATTTATTCTTGAAATAAGTCCATTTTTTTTTATTATCCAATGCATATAGTCTGGCAGTTTTCTTTGGCTTGAAGATATCTAAGAGCTTAGTTGCCCTAATCACAAAAGTGTTTTTAGATGGTTAAAAGTTTTAGAATAGCCAAGAAAACGCTGAGATTTGCTCAATGACCTCACACAAACGTATTCTTATTGACCAAAATATTGCTCGGAAGGAAACACTGTAATGATAGTTATACGCTGTAGCAATGCAGACCATGTTTCTTCTATCTTGGATTGGTACATTAGTGACGTCTAAATGGGCATCGGTTGAAACACACCACTGATTTTATTAAGGTACTTAGAAGAAAGCATGGTACCTATGCATTATCACTGCGGATGAAGTCAATTTTGGTGGGTTCTTTTGGAGGGCCATCATTGAACCTTAAAAACTAGATTGGATTTTATTATTTTTTTGTAAATTTTTAAATTTTAATCATGACCAGCTGACACATTATAAAAATATGAAAGCCTAAATTATTAGCCGTGAGTTTGGCATGTTAGTCTAAACTTTTTAATTTTTTGCAACAAAGTATAATGAGAAGTAGACTCTCTACCTTGTTGAAGCCTGTTCAAAGAATGAATGTTTGATATAAAGTTATATTACTCTCAGTTTTCTCTTGAATATTATTTTTTATTTTTCTCTTTGTTCCAGGTATCGGTAGTACCAAAAGAACATCTAGTTCGAGTGGATTCAGTTCAGCCAGATCGGAAAGAAGTGATTCCTCAAATAGCCTGTATAATGATCCTAAGCAAACGTTAGTATTTTTAACTGTCAAATTCTCATTTAAAGAACGCTAAAATAATCCTGCTCAGTTCCAGTAAAAAATTTGCAGCAAACTTAGCATTTGAACTTGTGTGACCATTTTTGCATTGTTAAAAGCAAAGTCCTTGTAACAATGTCTTCAAAGGATCTTCTGAGTGCAAGAGAGTTTGGCCTGTAAATAGGTAGTTGAGTTCCAAAGTTTTTGGTACCAACATAACGATGTGCACGATAAAATCTCCCAAAAAATTGTATCTGCTGAGAACTAAAACTTCATTTTCTGGAGCCTTCCTGAACATGTCTGAACCATTATGTTCGTTACCGCCATCTAAAAGCTATTAAGCTTTACTTTAGCTTATAAAAAGTCTGCAATTTTTATGGCTGGTTTGTAAAAGTCTGTAAAGTCCAGACAGGGGGGTCTGGTAATTGTCTACAACCTGGCAGTTGAAAATTGCAATGTTTTGTCATTATCTAATAAGTCTATAAAGAACGAAAAAGAACTGTCCGTTCAGGCAATTTCTTGAGGGTTTTATCTCCATAGGAACTACTAATAGGTATATTGACCGCAATATGACTTGGAAATAGTTCATAAGCTTTTAATTTTATGTCAAAATGGAGTAGACACCCCGAGTAAATGTGTTACCAAGTCCAAGCAATTCAATTCATTATTTTGTTAAAAGTGAGAGGATGCAGTAGACAAATCATTAAAAAAATGCAGGTTGAATGTAACTGTTTGTAGTAACACTGCTTTGACAGGGCAGGGGTTTAGCAGCAAGGGTTTAGCATCTCAGGATAATGTGTTCGTTGTTGGCGGGCAAGCTTTCTTGCTAACCATAGCAGTGTGCCCAGTCTTGGTATGATTTCTATAATCTCTGTAAAGCTTAAGAGCACAAAATTAATCTGTTCTGTGCTGAGATTTGGAATAATGAGTTACACAACTTGTCCACAGTTGCAGTGTGTTGATAAGCAGCATAAGATTTAAGGTGAAGTTTTAATACAGTGTCGCAGCCACCATCTTACCTTATTGAATTTGCGTTTTGTAAACCTCTCCAAGCATTTTGGTCACAAAGCATCTTGGACGCCAGCACAAAAACAACCTTATTTTTCCACAAGGACGGTTTTTAAAATATTCCAACTTATTCATCATTTTCCTCTTGTAAAAATATATTGAAAATAACTGATATAAAGCCTACGACTTGTGAGCTTAAAGGGCTCACTAATTGGTTTACTTTTCAACATTTTAGTACATTCTTTGGAGGGATCTACTCCAAGAACGCCTTGTAAATTTTATTGAAAGTTTTGACCAAGAAGTCCTATTAGTTCATTCTGCCGACATTGACATTGAAATTTGGTAACTACACTCAGAAACAATATTTCAATAGGTTACTTAATCTTTTTTCAGGACTCTTGAGAAGAAAATTCCTTCCTCAACAGATTCAGCACTGCGGAAAAAGCTTATCAAGACTGGTGAATCTAAAATAGCAACAAAAGCTAATTGTAAAGTTCAACAAATTAGACCTTTAAGCAAAGCTGCCTTAGATAAACAAAACGAGCTTACAAACTCAATAAGTTCTGAGGTAACATATTGTTTTCTTCTATTCACTTCTTCTATCGTTTTTTTAAAGGTCTGAGGTTCTTTACAGGAAACCTTTACGTACTTTCAGAAGTGGATGAATAGATTGTCCTACCTCAAAAATGTATGATTCAACTCATGTTGTTAATCATGGCATTATGTGAAGTACCATTCAAATTGAGTGTGGTTGCGTGTCTTCTCCCAAGACATGGTTATGCTACTATAAATCGTTTTATGGAACAGATCGTACAGGCACATAGTAGTGGTACTATTTTTCTAGTCAGTTTGGTACTGAATTTCTGTTTATTCTCAGCAGATGAAGCTATGTATCAGTCAGGTTACTTGATAATCAAAGCTACCAATCTTTAACAAATGAAGATTTTATCATGTTCTTACTGGGGGTCTGCGAAGCGGCGATTTTCAAAAGCTTCGCTTTGCTTAGCAATTTGCGAAGCAACTGCGAAGTGAAGCGGACAAAAAAACCCCTTCAAATACGTTGGATGCAACCCGCGGAATTTCGTTGCGGTTACTCCAGCGAGTCGCGACTCAGCGTGCGGCGGTGGTAAACTTCATTGAACACTAGGAAATACGTGAAGAATACATTCATTAAATTTTCCCCCTCTTCCCTTAAATTTTAAGAATGAATTTTTATTGAGATGCCATATTTTTTTTTAATGATTGTTTGGCAAAAAAGGGGAAAAAAATAATCAGCATCATAATGTTTATTAGGTGACTTACAATTTGTTGTGATGAAGTGATTAAAAAACAATACAATCAATTGTAAAAAAAGACCTCCAGAACAAGGATCGAACTCTAAACCTCCGGTATCGAAGATGAGTGCGCTACCGCTAGGCCAGCCAGCTCATGTATTTGGAGTGGCACTTGGATCGTATTCAAAGGTGTCCAGGCTCAACATTAGTGCGTTGCTGACACGAAAAAACGCAACTTCCAAAATTCTTAACTCAAAAATTGCTGGGCATTGGCGCAAAAAAAAAAAAAAAATACGGGTTCTTATATTTCCCTATTCTATCTTTATGCCAAAAATGAACCTGATCTGAGGGGGACAATCGTTAGCCTCCCCTTGCAAGAAGCAATGGAGTCATGCAATTGGTCAGATCAGTCAGTCATCTTCTTTGTTTCGCCCATGTTTAATGAAATCGATGACAAGCTATCGGCATCTCAAGAGGTGACTTTAGCTTGTTGTCGATTCCTCTCAACATAGGTATGATAAAGAGAACAACCAATGAACTTCAGCAATCATGTAACTCCATCCAGTAGTAGTCTTTTTTAGTTCGGTCTAAAATCAGCCTACCGCTCATATTGTTGAAATCAATTCTTCTCTCTGGACAGTTGTTTTTTCATTACTTGCACTACTACCTTATCGTTAGAGAACGTTAAAAATCCATCAAAATATTATTTGTAGTACTCTTATGAGCTATTCTTGAACTCATCATAATGAACTTATTACCATTTATAAGATGAAGAAGTTTTATCATCATTTTGACTTGAAATTCTGGATCAGTCAGAAGCCTGTTAGAAATCACGATAGGCTGTTTCAAATACCTAAGTTTATCCCTTTCATCTGCCTGTGCAGCCACTGTAACTGCTATATGCGCAAGCAGATGGGAAGGGTAAACTTATTCGAAGTAGAGCCTGCATTAGTCATGTTAATAGCCTGAGTCGCTGAATGTCTTAAAATTATAATAAGTAACTAACTTGCTTTCCATATAATATTGACCAGCTGAAAAATTAGGAGATCCACCATTTTTCTCACTTTTTTCTTAATTCAGGTTTCTTTAAGAAATGTTGACCACAAATCCGTTTCTTGGGCAATGATTCTACCAAACAAGAAACAATGCGTGGGCGCAAGTTTCAGATAACTTTAGAGAGTAAAGTGCCGATTTTCAAAAATTCAATGTAACATTCTGTTATGTCTGTTTCTATCATGGAAATGTCAGTTCAGCATGCAGTTCTCACTATTTCTTTAAATGCTCCCTAGAGACGCTGAGGGACAACCCTAAGTTATTTATGCACATTGGAGGACAAAATATAAATATACACTTTTAAATTTATCTGTTTAGACTTGTTTCTCTAACTCAAGCCTCTGTCATTTTGTCCATCTGTATCTTGGCCCCAAACAATTTAGTATATATATCTTTGAAGTAATTTTTTGTCACTTCTCTTCTCTTTGAAAGGTTTTTAAAAAATCTCACCATCTCATTCCATTCCTATTATTTTTGCAGACAAGTGATGAGTCAAGACTTAGCATTGGAGGTGGCAGCAGCATACCAAAACCACTAGCAGCAGTTAAAGGAACAAGCAAGCCGACTCATTGTGTGTCCCCGATGCCTGTTTTAGAACAAACCACTATCGTCATTGAAAATGATGAAAGCATCAAGAAAAAAGAAGATGACGATGAAAAGAAAGCGAAAGAAGAAATAAAAGAAACTGAGAAGGTAATATTTGGTGTGGGATGTCCATTTGATAGTGTAAAGTTTAAAAGATCCAATAAAACAGGAAAATACTAGAGTTGGGTTGGGTATCCGGCGATGATGCGGATTGCCGGATACAATTTTTGCGGGTATCCGTATCTGGCCAGATAATCACCAAAATCACCAAAAATTTCGAGAAATTTTTGCATTTTTCGGCGCTTTTTGAGTAGTCAGTGTGATAGTTCAACTTGTTGTCCCTAGAATCAAGGACATTTCCTGCACATTTACACGATTGCAGTGTGATCCTTAATTTCGAAAGTCCGCGTGTTTCACTTTCAAAGACGAAGATGTAAGTAAAAGAGAAAAAAAAAACAATGCCACCAACAGGTGCTTAAGTTCCCTGTTGGTAATGTTTTTAGTCCGAGTGTTACTCCGCAATTATTGGAATGTCGCAGTACGCAGCTTCTTATTGCAGCATCAAAGCGCTGTTTTCCACTATTGTCTTGTTTAGGCACACTTCTAATAATATCTCTCTTTCTGCACAGCAGATTTATCTGGCCCATCTTATCATGGAGCCAATGAAAGCCATGCTGCTTATCTGCCAGGTCTTTTTTTTTAGTATTCGTTTTAGCGGGCCAACTCATAGCGTATCATTGAAAAATATGGAGGTTACCGTTGCAAAGGCATATACATCGTAGATGACGGTCTTGATGGTGTAATACACAATGTGCCCCTTGTCCCCAGCGCAAAAGCGGGAGATTTTTCTAACGAGAAAAAGCACTATCCGGATCCAGTATTATCCGGTTCTGGCTGGATACCTTGGTGAATTATCCGGTATCCGGCTCTGAACGGACACAAAAATTGATATCCAAATTTGGTACGCGGAAAATCCATTTTGGCCCAACTCTAAAAAATATTTTGAAATACTGTTATCAATTGTAAATTTGCTATGCCCCCAATTTTGATGATCTTGATCGTAAGCTTATGTAAAACACAAAGGAAAATTAACCGGAAAAATTCACTATTTTAAGAAATATGACAAACATGGTGACACGGTGGAATCTTGATAAGTTGGGCAAGCTTAGGACAGGCACTCTTGTTCGACTTGAGCAAAGTTCCAAATTATGCTGACTTTGGCACTAGTTTGACCTTTTTCAAAAGAAAATTTTGTCCAAAGCTGAAACATGGGAAATACATCCTGAATGATGTATTTGAGCTGTAATTCTGTGATCTTTATTGATCGCACTAATCAGTGAGTTTCTTCGGAAATTTTGGAGCCAAATCATCCACTTGTAGAAGCTGTAAAGAAAGGCTGTCATTTTGGTGACAGTGCATTTTATTTTTAGTGATAATGATGCCAGACACACAGGAAATGAACTCAGAGTACAAGCCCGCTGAATCAATCTTTGTTAAAGAAAAACTGGCAAAAGAATGGAGAATTTCCTAAATTTGATTATAAGCCTGACTTCATTGATACATTGGCTGGGTTACAAAAATACGTTGCCAGAATGAAAGAAAGCAAAGTCTAGATCAGCAATCTGTACGCTGCAATAGGGTCTTTAGTGGCAGTCACATGCAGAGAGTGTTACATGTCCATGATCATTGTGCGCGCAAGCATGGAAAAATTGCACCAAAGGAAAGAGCGAAATTGGGTTAGGTCACTGGAGAAATACCCCTCTTTTGTTGGAGTGCAACTGGCAATATTGCACCTGAAAGTTAGGAAACCAATCGAACCAAGCTTTTTTTGCTGAGCAGGCATGCAATCTGTAGTAATAGGTGCAAAGATCTACTTTTTTGCTTTTAAAGGGCAGTTAAAACTCCAAGGCTCGTCTAAGTGAATCGCACAAAACACATCGCTGCAAAGCAAATGAATGAAATCAGTTCGCCGTAAGAAAGCAGCCAATCTAGAGTAATTTCTATGATAATTTACTTTTTCTTTCAGATTGTACCACCAACTGTAAACAACCACACTAAACAAGTTTCTGTGGATGAGGAAGACTGTTTATCAAACATCAAGCCAATGCAACCAATGAGAGGCTATCCCAAGCAAAACGGCATGCTGCAGCGGGCTCACTTATCCACAGAACAACTAGGTAAATTATAAATTATTTTATGCGGCTATGTGAACAGATTATTTTCAAGTAATGAACCTGCCTCATGAGATGATTCATTTTAACTCAAGAAAACACCTCCTACAAGCACTTGCTTTGAGTGGTAAAAAAAAAACTAAAAAGTTTACTCGAGTCAAATCGTGCTCATAAGCTTTACAATGAATTTTTAAAACTTCTGATGCATCAAATGAATTTAAGATTGAGCCTCTAGCAGGCTCGCTTCTTGTATTACAGAACTAGTTCAAGTACTTTTTGGATACCCTTTGTATATTTGGCGCTGCATAAATTTTTACTCCACAGGGTGGTTCATTAAATGCACCCTACATGGTAGTGGTAGTAGAAGTGGTTCCAATGACAAATATATGATTCCAGAGTCAGAGCCTTTCTCCTGAAGGAGAATTTTTTACCTGCGAGAGATGATTCTATGTTAGACTGTACTTTTTAAGACCTCTTTGTGTTGCACCTCTTGCATTAATTTTGTCATCGGAAGACTCAACAGCCGTCTGTCAAGCCATCAGTAGCTTGAATGAATGATTGTGGTAGACGCTGCTGAAGGCATGAATGTCAGAGCATTGCCATGCCATCCATAGAGTTAGATTCTTGTTGTTACAATCTCCCATGAATAGGTGATGTTGGCAGTCGCACATACTATGGGGGACCCAAGATTTAATCACATACTCAGTTAATATATTGTAGACTGACTACTGCTGGATAGACATGTTGCCTGGTCCTTGCCCTCCCTGTTGCTGCAGAGGAACAGGTAGGCTATTTGAGTGACATGGTCACCCTGAACCCCTGCAACAGAATTGGAAGTGTCTCTAAAAATCCGGGGCCTCAGTGATGGCCCTAAGCCGCCTTGACCACGATACCAACAAAACTAACAAGACTGACAAAATTAACTTAAAGAACAACTTTAGAATATGGTGGCCTTTTTCCGTCTGAAGATTAGAGAAGGATTCATATTAATAGTTCGGGTACTTCTTTGGTTGAGTATAAAAGTTAGTTGCAATTTGAAAACTAAAGTAAACATCTAAGCTGAAACACTTCACTGAGAGATTCAGTCTGGAACAAACCAACATCTAAAATCTACAAATATTTATGTCTTTACAAATAAGCAAATGTATAGATTGCTCTTTTAAAATTCTTCTTTGTGCAAATAATACTGAAGAATTCATACAAAATTTCAAAGCAGGTACTAGAGTGACGCACATGGTGATTGAAATTGCTCGGTATGAATGAGTAAGAAAACTTTACTCGTACCTAACGTTCACACAACTACTAATACAAAACACTATCAATGGATCAAACAAAAATATAAGAAGAAACTAGTTATTAATGTAGTTAAATTTTTACTAAGCAAAAAACCTAAAAATTCTGTCGTATGCAATGTAGAAACCCATCAGAACAAAAAATAACAACTGTAACCAATGAGCAAAAATGACTTTACAGAATATGATCATCAATTGAGCTATCAAAATGCTTGCTTGTTCCTTGCAAGTAGAACCATTAATTTTTGTAGATTGTGGGTGCTGCCATGTCCTGATTTGAATCTCTCATTAAAGTATTTTGGCTGCAAGACCTTGTGTTTCTCCTTTATTTTCAGCGGCAAAAAGATAAACAAATGTAAAGTGACTTTAAATTAAAGAGCAAAATATTGAATTACTTTATGCATATTCATTTTCATTTTCAGCAATGCATCATCAGTCAATGGGGATGCAGTCTCAAAACTACATGAGGCACCTAGAAAACAGCAGGACAAGGTTGAACTCTGACCACTCGGGTATGAATGGTAAGCTAAGCCAACATGACTGTTTTTTGCTTGATTATGTTGGTCAACTTTCAGCTCTGTTCTTGCAACTTCCCTCTACTTATTACTCCTCTCACCACTTATCCATTTGAGGCTAGAACTCCGTAACTTTTTCCTACATTTTCAATTTTTCCTTTCATAAATGTTCCTAACTTACAGGAAAATCAACAAGTATTCATCCTCTTTTTTCAAAATTACCGTGCTGCATTTTTAGAATTTAAATTGAAAGAAATGAAGCTTGAATATTAGTAGATTTTCCTGTAATCCTCAGAGCATTTTTTTTCGGAAAAAGAGTTTAGAAAAAAGTGCTTTAAATTCACATCACAACTTCCTTGCTTTAGATAGCAGAATTGTTTTGAATTAAACATACAATTCAGGGTTCTAGATTACAATCAATCAGTAAATCATCATATAATTATCCTAATTATAAATATTTGATTATCATTAGATATTATTGCTCTCTTAATTTTTTCAAAAAGGTTTAAAAGCAAACAATCAGAACGGATTTAGTTTAAAAAAATTTTTTTTTGAAAATCAAAGGCTTTAAGACCTTTAAAGGTCTTCAATTAAGTATAACTGGAAATCTGCAATGTCGCAAACAGAGACACATAGTTTCCCGCTGTGACCAACACCATACTGGGCAAATGATAATGGTCCACCATACAAGGTACGAATGTACATTGGGTGTTCAAAAAGTTTTGCACACTTTCAGGTTTTGAGCGAACAAAAGCAGCTATCGATTTGCGGTTTGTGTGTGCTTAAAGTAAACGCAATTACCAATAAAACAAGACCAAGAACAACTCTCTAGCTTAAAAAATGACCGAGATACAGGGTTTTGAAAATGACTTGTAGCGTGACCCCTTCCAGGATTTTTAGCACCAAATATGTTTGTCAAGAAAAAAAAGTTAAATGAGAATTGAGTGTTTTTATTGAAAAAACTTACAAAATCTTACGGAAATTGACGAAGCTTCTACATCGGATGACACGGCTGACTATACATTCGACTGTTTTTCGAAGTATTTTCCACCACTTTGAACACAAAGCTTCAGCGGTTCTGCCCACTTCACGAAGATCGTCTTTTCGAAGTCTTCTTGGCGGAGGGTTTTGAAGAATTTTTGATCAACGGTTTTGATCTCGGCTATGGAATCAAACCGTGTGCCTCTCAGAAATGTCTTTAACTCAGGAAAAAGCAATTCCATAGCCGAGATCAAAACCGCTGTTCAAAAATTCTCCAAAACCCTCCGCCATGAAGACTTCGAAAAGACGATCTTCATGAAGTGAGCAGAACCGCTGAAGCTTTGTGTTCAAAGTGGTGGAAAATACTTCGAAAAACAGTCGAATGTATAGTCAGCCGTGTCATCCGATGTAGAAGCTTGGAATTCGTCAATTTCCGTAAGATTTTGTAAGTTTTTTCAGTAAAACACTCAATTCTCATTTAACTTTTTTTTCTTGACAAACATATTTGGTGCTAAAAATCCTGGAGGGGGTCACGCTACAAGTCATTTTCAAAACCCTGTATCTCTGTCATTTTTTAAGCTAAATATTTGTTCTTGGTCTTGTTTTATTGGTAATGGACCACTAGACAAGGTACGAATTTAAGCGATCTGATACATGTTTCTTAACCAGAATTTCACGTAGAAAACGATTCACACAACGAAAATTACGGAAACCAACTCCTAACGAAGATATTAACGTTTTTATTTCACATTGGTTACGAGGAATTTGAACTGCCCGCTCACAAGAAACTCAAAACTCTACGTGAGTCAAATCGCCCACTACAACGGTTTCAGCAAGCTTCTCAATCAAGCAATGTTCATTTCCCATCATGTGTTATTCAAACTATTAGCAATTTGCTATAACTGAGCCAAAGCGTCAAGATTGAGGTTGCCAGATTTTTATATCGCAGAGACTGTCATGATAACGTTTAGTGCGCGACGTGAATCACGTAGAGCATTGAGTTTTCATGAGCGGGTGGTTTGAATTCACGCATTAAGTATCATTAAATATCTTCGTAAGGAGTTAATTTCGGTAATTTTCGTTGTGTGCATCGTGTTTTACGTAAAATTTTGGTCAAGAAACATGTATCAGAATGCTGAAATTCGTACCTTATCCAGTGGTCCATTGCGTCTACTTTAAGCACACACAAACCGCAAATTGATAGCTGTTTTTGTTCGCTCAAAACCCGGAAGTGTGCAAAACTTTTTGAACACCCTATGTAAGTATTATGATACATGTTTCTAAACCAGAATTTTACGTATAACAAGATTTTAGCATTGAAAATTACTAAAATCAACTCATAACTAAGATATTAACGTTTTTATTTTACATCGGTCATGGGAAATTTGAATCGCCTGGTCACAAGAAACACAATTTTTACGTGAGTTAAATTGCGCACCACAACAACAGTGGCAGGCTTTTTAATCAAATAATGTTTCTTTTCCATGTTGTGTCATGCAAAGTGTCAACAACATTCAACAGTTAAGCCAAAGCACCGAAATTGAGGTTGCCATCTTTTCATACCAAGGAGACTTTTGCGGCAACGTCTCATCGCATGATTTGACCTTCGTAGACCCTTGCGTTTTCATGAGTGGGAGGTTCGAATTCACAATTTAAGAAACATTAAATATCTTGGTTAGGAGTATATTTCAATCATTTTCATTGCACGAATAGTGCTTTACATGAAATTTCGTTTAGGATACATGCATCAGAATGCTTAACTTCGAACCTTCTCTATTGGTCCATTGGAAAACAAATTTTGTTATATAGAGCTGTCTGTTGTTTAGTCCTTCTGAGCTAGACAGCTTAAATTTTTTTTCAAAACTCTTGGAGTAATAAATTCAGCAGCGTTACTGGTGCATACCAAATATTAATTCCACCAATAACTTTGTCTCTTTATTCTTATTTAATCAGCTTGATCTAAGTCAGCCTTTATATCTGTTCCAAGGTTACCTCTCTGACGGTGAAATCCTTCAAAACGGGTCAAGTTCAAGATCAGTGTCAGATTTCTGTGATGGCTATATGTCAGAGGGAACAGCAATTTATGGTTCTTCTCCCAATCACCAAAGGTAAGGAGAACTTTTCATTTTACACTGTCATTGTAGTTTGGTTTTCTCTGCACATATTTACAGTCAAAATCCTGAAAGAAAAAAATGATCCTCTGAAAAACTTTTGGTGATTAAAAGAAAAGGAACATTTTCAAGGAATTTTCCGACAAAGTATGAGTATGACTCTAATTTGGGTTATATTTAAGGTCGGTAATTTTTTTTCCCCTCTTTATCATTTTTGATTTGCTTGTTGGTTTAATGGAAATTTGTGAAATCCATCATACCATCAAATGGAAATTTTGATTTCTTTTTTGAAACTGAAGGTGAACTCCATATTAAATTGGTTCAATCAGTGGCAACAAAATTAATCAATGCTTTGCTGTGTCTAAATTACTGCTTATACAAAAACATCGTGATTGGACCTGTAAAAATGATCAAAAACTGAAGTTCTCTGTGTACTTATAGACGAAACATAATTCTGCATTCTTACTGTGTAGGGATCACCTGACTTTTTCTAGTTACTGGTTTAATGATAGCCATCATCATATAACAACCTGGCACCATTAGCAACATCTAGCAACATTTAATTTAATATTGACAATGCACTTTTTCCCCCTAAAAATGCATTAGAAGAAAGATTTTGACAAACAATGAAGAAAAACGTCATCAAAAACTCGTAGGTGGCTACATTTCACCTTTCTCTTAAATGGCCTTGACCTGGTCAAATTTTAAGCAGATGATATGATCATGGTCTCAATGGATAGCTTAGAATTTGGTCTTCAAAATTAAACATGAAACTAAGATTATGTCGCTAAAATTATTAGTTTTGAAATGGCAGCGTCAGTCTCAGTTTCTTAGGAGTTGATTGTTGACAAGACCTGAGGCTCTGTAGTGTTTCTTGCTCCCATTCACGAAGGAACAGTAGGTTGAATCGCAAATCGCCCGTTTTTGTAGAGACTCTATTGTAAATTGACAATTTTAGTGATATGAAAGGGACCAATAATCCTGTAGAAAATTTTCCAGGAAAAAGGATTGGGTCATATCTGTCAGAAAATTAGGAGGAGCTTTGATTTGTTGTGGTTGGATTGCTTGCAACAGCTTAACAGGGATGTCCATTGATCTTCTACATTATTTCTCACATATTTTCTTGAATTATCCAAAAAATATAATTTCTCTTCAACTTGCTCTGAAAGGTACTGAAGTCAGGGGGAAAAAATCCTGAACTTTCCGCAAGTTTCCTCAGTCCTAAATGACAACAAATTATTGAATTTTTCCCTCAACAATTCACAAAAAAGTGATTTCTACTGATTCTTTTATCTCCAAATTCATGCAGTAGAACTCAGGTTATCTGCGATAAGGGGCCAGAGGCACCACAATTTATGAATCGCTGACTGTATGTCATTGCTCCGCCAGTAGTACAGTAGTTAGCACCTTTGACCGTGTGACCTGAGTTGAGACTGCTTGGCAAATTGAGAGAACCAGCTGCTGGAAAATGGAGACAGAATGACTTTTGATGACAGTCATTATTCATTGGACCACCTCTTTCACTCTTTTCCATCCATGAAAACAAAATATCAGTGCTCCAGACAACCGCGGATAATGTAACCACAGATAACCAAGGTTCTACTGTTATACCTTTGAAAAATTAAAAGCTTTTAAAGTCCTCGTTCTGGAAACTTAATAAGGATAGAAAACTCTATCATGAAGAAAAGTGCAGTCAATGCTATTACTTCTCTTGATGTTTCTCCTCAACAAAGACTTTTCCAAGTTTCCTCTAACATTCTCCTGTTTTCCTAACTTTTCCGTTTGTCTCTTATCTAGTTCTTTGTTTTTCTGGACTTTTTCCAGTCTCTTGGATTTTCCTTTGTTCTATTTTTTCAATTCATTTTTATTGAAACACTGATAAATTAATTCGGATAACTGGATTTGGATAAGCGGAAATTTTGAAATGAAGGATGTGTAAAGTTGTAGAAATTAGTGATACTCAATGAAAAATGAATAAACTGAGCATATAGACTGTCTGCCAGGCTGAGAAACTGAAAAGTTGTCAAAGAAAACTGAGAGATGTTAGATTAGTCTGGTAAAACCAAAGGAAATAAGGGTGAACAGGGAAATTTCAGAGCATTAATTTCAGAGAATTTTCCAAGAGAGACCAGAATTTTTTCCTCATTATAAAATCTCTACTCTGAGTTTATGGACATTGAAATAAAGATTCCTAGAGAATTCTAACTTTTCAGAACAAAAGTAAGAACTTGGTGTTATAATGAATGGAGGAAATTGTCAGAAATCTCTGCCAGTCTAAATTGTTGATGAGTGAAATCATCATTGAATACCGATTTACACGCAATTTGATCTCCAAATGTTGCCTTGATGCTAAGAAAACTCTTTATTTTCTCAAACTGTGGGGATTGTCGCCCTGAGAATGAGCTATCTTGGTAAATTCTTTGGAAGGTTAAATCGTCTTATAGTGCCCCAAAAAATTTCTGCTTAATCCTGTATGACTGCATTTAGTGTCAGCGGCATAACTGATAAGCTCACAAGTATACCCTATCGAATTGCGTCAACATCATCGAAATTGTCAAGATTAGTACTGCAAAAAAGTGGTTGCATGGATAACGTCTTCATACTTTTCTCAAAATTTTTGGGCCTGGAATGTTGAGGCTGAGCTATCCTGCAAAAATATGGTACACCATTAAGAAGCCCTATTTGGCCCAAAAGAATATCTACTTAATAATGTATGACCCGTAAGCTTTACCCTCCACCCTCCCCAATATAGCTTTTTCATTCCATGTTACCCCAACCAGGGCCGGATTAAGGGGGTGGCCACATGGGCCGCGGCCCATGGCGGCAAATTTTGCAATTTTTTTTAAATGTAGGTATAAAAAAAAAAAAAATCGGATTTAGAAAAAAAAAATTACAAACGAGAAAAGGCCGCAAAATCTCTCATTTACTTAGAGTTTAGTAATTTCTAATTTTGTCGTCTTTCAGTGATACAAGAGACAGCACCTTTAATTAGTCGAGTTAAGAGAGAAACCAAACACACAATTTGGCCTGGAACGGCGCGACTTAGGGAGAAATGATGACGAGGACTTAAGATGAAAAGGAGAAGCCCTCGGCGCGGCAATCGGCATGTAACACGTATTAGCGCCTACAAGATTGCACGAATACTTCACGCATTGCATCAAACACAGTGCGGTTATTGTGGTCAGCGTGAAACGGATAGCGCCTACAAGAATGCATGAATACTTCACGCATTGCGCTAAACACAGTGCGGTCAGCGTGAAACGCACAGCGCCTACAAGACTGCGTGAATACTTCACGCATTGCGCCAAACACGGTGCGGTCGGCGCGGCGCGGCGGCGGAAGTTAAAATCATTAAACCTTTTGTGTTTGTTCTTTCATAGTTCTTTCGTTCATTTCTTATGAATGGAAGGCCTTGTCCATTAGAGAAAGGTTTACGAAACTTGACTTTCGCCCAAAGTTCCGTGACCTTTTGCCAGTAGTGTTGACAGGGCTTTTCCAAAAAATGTGTTCAACACGAGTAAACGCGTCTTATGCACCCCTCCCCCGCTGGCACGTTCACTTGATTGTTTTTATTGATGTTTCAAAACGAACGAGAAGGGGGCGGCAAAATACAGGCGGCCCATGGGCGGCAAGTAGGAAAATCCGGCCCTGACCCCAACATGTTGCTATGACATCATCGACATTGTCTGTATCAGAATTACAAGAGAGAGTAGTTTTGTAGATGACATCATCGTACTTCTCTTAAACTTTGGGGGTCTGTAGCCCTGAGGCCAAGCTGTCCTGGAGAAAAGTTTTGGACAGGTTCTCTACCCAGAGAATTTCTACTCAATTTTGTATGATCTTGTATGAGCGCCCCC
>NW_017566689.1:443162-464238 GCF_001854935.1 Bemisia tabaci
ACCTCAATATTATTTATTGTAAGTGGCCCTATATTACTGCCGTGCTAAGGAAGAACGCCGTATGAGCCATCAGGCGTTGCCACATTTCCCTCGAAATATTACACATTTTCAGAACATTTTATAAATATCTCCCTTCCAATTTTTCAGAGGATCTCATTCGTAATTTGACTTAAGAAGTCTGAAAATTGAAAGGAAAAATATTCCTATCTCTCCTAAAAAATAACAATTTTCCGAGAGGAAATTTGGCTACGTTCGAATGCTCATGCGGCGTTTTTACTCATCACGGCAGACTACCCCACCATTTGGACCGCGTTAAACAGAAAGGAACCAAGCCACATCAGTTATTGCCAAATTTAATTGGGCAATTTGATTTTTTACATGAAAACGGTTGTACGGATTTTCGTGCAAATTTCAGTGAAAATTCTCCATGGTACGAAGCAAATTCCTTAAAATTTTCGAAGAAACCCGAACAAACGTTCTCTCGTAAAAAATTTAATTGCCCAGTTAAACTTGGCAATAGATGGTGTGGCTTGGTTCCTTTCTGATAAACTCGGTCAATTTTGCTCTGTCATCATCGAGGCTGTCAAAATCAGAACTGTTAGTTAGAGTCGTGGCGCGGATGACGTCATCGTGAAAACAAACGATGACGCAGAGGGTTGAATGATCGCGGGTGCAGAAGTGGTGTTTCGCTTCCGGGTGTGGGTCGGTCGCGGCGCGTGGAACCGAGGAGGGATCCCTCGACTTATTGTCAAACCCCGTCGCTTACGCTTAACGTCGCTGTCCTCTCAACTCCGGCTCGTGAGGGTCGCCACCCCGACCGGGAATCCAAAGCGGGGTCCCGAAGCGAGCTCGCGCGCCAGTTTTCCCGGCGAAATTTCAGCGTCGCGAAAGCACCTCTCAAGCCCCAAGGTGTCTAGTTTTGTATAAAATCCTGTGAAATTCCGCGCAAAATCGTTGAAACAGAGGCACTGGGCTCTTCTTCAATTTCTATGTACTATTTTGCAACGAAATGGAGATGTTGCATGTGTGAGGAATTTGCGATTTGACTGTTGAATCTTAAGTAAAAGTTTGCGAGAAACACGATGGTGCCACTGGTTTTCTCTGAAATCAACTCTCAAGTTAAAAAAAAGCTCTCAAGTTGAGGCCAAAATGGAGGGGATATTCCACGCTATCCTGAGAGTCCACCTCTACATCAAGACGAACTCTCCATGCGAAGATAGGGAGCAAATACATTGACAGGGCTGCCACTTTATTTGGGGATTCTAAGACTGAAAACACGGCATCACTGCTAATGTATTTGCTCCCTATCTTTGCATGGAGAGTTCGTCTTGATGTAGAGGTGGACTCTTAGGATAGCGTAGGATATCCCCTCCATTTTGGCTTCAACTTGAGAGCTTTTTGAGCTTGGGAGTTGATTTCAGAGAAAACCAGTGGCACTATCGTGTATCTCGCGAACTATCACATAAGAATCAACAGTCAAATCGCAAATTCCTCACACATGCAACATCTCCATTCATATTACGCGCTCGTTTTGTCCTATGGTGTGACAGCGGCTTAAAAATGCTTCCTCGCCTTACCTGGATTTATGATTTTCTATTCTACCTAATTTTTCTAACTAGGTGGTCCTTAGGTAGTTAAAGGAATTGTATTTCAACCTTGTGTTTTAAAAATGTCACTGCGCAAGGGAATTAGCGATTCTTCTAAGGTGCTGGTGCAACATCCCTCTCAGCTGTTGCTGAGTCTCGGGAGCGTTTCGGTTCGTGTTTTTACTGCAAATTAAGGTCAATAAGGCATTAGGTCGATCGGGGTGCGGAAGGTGAGAGCTGTCAGTCGGCGCGGCGGTTAATGAGGGTTGCTGCAAGGGCTGCTTGCACTTGAGAGCAGTCGTGCAGAAGGAGGTCCCCCGGGGAGGGGGGCGGGGGTGAGGGGTTTGTTCTGCAGAACTGAAATGCATCTCGAATGAAGTGTGGGTGGGTGGTTGTCTCGCAGCATTGCTTCGTCGTCGGAGAAACTTGAGATTTCGACACGTGTGAGGGATGGACGGCACGAGAAACGGCGGCCCTGCTCTTCTCAGGGACGAGGATTAATTAGGCACGAGGAAAGCTGTGTTTTTTTCGCTCGTGACGAAAAATAACGACGCGTCGACAGCCGGGAAAACAGTTGTCGAGCTGAAGATCGTACTGTTTTTTTTTTTAATTGGTTGAAATAATTGTGGAACTCTCTCGTTGTTTTTTATTTTGACCGTTGGAAAGACCTGTTCAGTTATTGGTTGCAATGGGTGAGTTGCGCTGGTCACAGAATTTTGTTTCATTGCTTGATTCTTGCAGATTAGCTAAAAATAATAAGATCTGTTCAAACAGAAACTCTCTACGTTCAATATTAATGGAGATATCACGCTTAGGGAAATTCGATTTTTGACGTCATCCACCTCGGTAGTAACACCCTTTGGTTTCTTCCACCTTGGTTTCATCAATCAGTGTGACGCACATTTCCACTGGTTACTTGGTTACTCAACGTGAGACTCGGATAACGTTTTAGCTCACGCTTCAGGCGGGTACAATTTCATTCCTGAACGGCATTGGACAGAACTCTCTGCATTTCCCATTGCAATTTTCTAACAGGAGGATTTCGTCCAGTGCGGTATTGGTCGCGTTTTTGAATGAGGACTTAGTGGTTTTCATATCCAATGGAGAGAAATCACACACCAAATTCAATGAAAATTAAATTGATGAGCAGCAGCACAACAATTTATTATAAAATATTTCTTGCAGATAATCTGGATAGCTAATTGACGTCCATGCAGTCGAGAGCAAGTCCTTTTTTCTGAGTTCCATGTTCGACATTTAACAAATGATTCCCAGTTTTCGATACTGGAGAAATATAGCCGTGTTCTGTTCTCTCCCCTCGCCTCGTTTGGTGCGATTTGCTCATCCCAGACATTTGGTCTGGTTTCTGTCAAGTCAGAAGATGAAAGACTTCGCCTCTTCAAAACTATTCCTGCGAAACATTCCTGGTAGACCAACTCAAGAATCCCTCTTTTACCTCGAGATAACTTATTCTCTTCTCCAGATGTTCAGAATAAAAGCTTCCTCGTTAAAACATTGCAACCCTCCCAGTCCCCTTGATTTGTTATCGCCTCTTTTTCATTGATTAAGGGCCGACGTCGCATCGTCATTCTTTTGGCTTTCGATTTTTCGATGTTCCACGATGAACATAAGCGTAAACCATACGTCCAAATTTTATTTTGAATATTGATGAATTTACGTATTTTATTAAGAATTTTCCCCTCCTAAATCAGTCATCAATTGAGGGGCTTGGAGGACAAGGTGCATAAGTGCAGTTTTTGCTATTTCGAGAAATACGTGTTTGAAGTTTCGAAATTACATGGATCCTTAAGGGCGGAAAGAAAGTTCAAACTGACCTTTCGATGCAAAACTGAGAGCGAATTGTTCACAGGGAATGCATTAAGACTAGTTTTACTTGAAATCATTAATGCCTCGAGTTTTTTTCAAAAACTGCACTCATGTCCTCCAAGCCCCTCAATTCATGATGTATTAAACGTAACAAATACCAATTGCGAGTAATGTATCAGATTACCCTGTCCTCAATATGATGAGGTCATATTTTTTCTGATGAGGCCATCTTGAGTCCATGAAAATCCAGATATTTCGATTTTTATTATGAAATTAGGCAACTTTGCCGCGAGGGCGGTCGTTAAATGAAAGGGGTCGCGATGAGTAACCCCGCATGGTCGCAGGTGAACCGTTAATTAAGACGAATGACTTCCGCGGGTGGCGAACCCTGTACCCTGTTGTTCATTCTTCGGCGGTCAACCCTTCTTTTTGGCCCTTGTCATCACACGGCGTGACTTGATGCAGTTACGTGTTAATTTCGTGAAATGCACGGAATCCCAATTGGGAGAACTTCTCATCAGCTCCTGTCGCGTGATTGAGACGTCAGCGATGTATTTTGCCGTACTCAGAAGAAACGCCTTATCAGTGGCTAAGGATCAAAACTTCCAAAGTGACAATTTTGGCGAAAATAAGTTAGCGCCATTGTCGTATTCTAAAATGTAAATTATGCAAGCTGATGGTTATAGTTTTTTTTCCAATGACTCTTGACAGCCCTGAATGGCGTCCTAATGTATTATAAAAATGGCAAACCTAACTTCACAATTACAAAAATGGCAAAGTTCTTTCTTCGTCCTGTAAATTTGTTTGTTGTGAAATAAGCATTATTGTTCCATAGACGGCTTTATGAACATTCGAGTGTTGCTCCTCCAATAAAATATGTATTTTTAAGTTCAATCAGGAATATTTTTCTTTGAAATTTTCGGATACTTTACATCAAACTGCGTATAAAATTCCCTGAAAAATCGAAAGAAAAATATTTACAAGTTTCCCAAAAAATTCGTGTCTTATCAAACAAAATTTGACAACTTTCGAAGGTTCACACGCCTGACTTCCTTTAGTGGCACAATAATCCGCGATAAAGTCGTGGCAATTTGGGGCTATCATGTTGATTTGTAAAAATTGTGAATAGTTATATTTTAGGGTCATTTTTAAACACTTTGACGGTGACTTGGAATTCCAACTTTGCACTTTGGTAAAATTGTTCCCTGCGAAGTTGCCAATTATGCCGAAAATGGTAAAAAATGTCCTCTCTGTAAATTGCAATATCTTTTTCTAATAAAGCGCTCGGTACGTTTCGGATTTCCTCGCCACTCGACAAACGAAGAAAAAACGAAGCAATCCGGCAACCCCGCCCGTCGAGAATTTTCAAACATCACCCGAAAATTCACTTTAAAGAAGGCGACGACGAGACATATTTTTTTTTAACGCATATAATATGCGGTTGATCTCAGATCGGACGTAATAACATTGTTGGGAGCTTTGACACCAAATTCAATTTCGGCGTACGAAAGGGGGATGAATTAGTACCCCCGGGCGGTTTCCAATTCGATTCCAACATCAGCTCCGGTCGCAAATCGAAAGGCGCAGGGGAGGCAAAGCTTTTGATCTCGCTCCCTCCCTCCCGTTCATCTCGCCGAGATTCGGACGAAAAGGAATCAAGTGCATGGAAATGTCTATAAAATCACTTAGTTGTATATGGAAATCAACGGAAGATATATTGTTACCGAATTAAACCCAAGAAGTTGCTTCCTTTCTGTTAAACTCAGTTCGTGGACCCGGGTGCACAGGTGACGGGCCCGGGGAGCAAGGTGACGGAGGGTGCAGGATAAAGAGCTCGACGTTTACGCCTTTTCGAAGAGCCGTTTATTTCAAAAAGGACCGAAGTGCCAAAAATTCTTGGTCTCCGGAAATCGAGGGCGTTTCAGGATGACAAAGTTCGGTGTGTGGGCTCTTTTAAAAATAAACGGTTCCATTGTGATGTTGATATTGTTGCTACGGGATCGCGGGGGATGAAAGGGTGAAAGATTGGAGCCCCGCGGGCCGTGTCTTGACTTGACCTTGCTTTGTAAGGGTTGGGAATTTAACACGATTCAAATCTATTTGAAAGAGATCGAGGAATCTGACCGCTTCGCGTTTCACCCCTTGACTGGCGTTCTTAGGTTTGAAAAGACAGTTTTGTGACAATAATAGGTCAAAATTATTATAATTAAAACTTAGGAGATATTGGGTTTATCTTGAGATTATCATAAGACCTGCCGATGGTCCAAAAATCGCGGAAATCGATGTGATGAGCCATTAATTACCGGTGATGGATAATGTAAAATTGACTAACTGGAGAGATAAAAATAACGATAAATAAACACGAATTACGCATCTGGCACAGATAATTCGTGAAAGTACCATTTTTCTCTCAATCCCTTGCTATTTTTAAAAATATTTATTCTGAAAATCGACAAAATTGCTCTGAATGAATGAAAATAAAATATCAGGAATCCTACACACAAACGTTGTCGATGAAATTTGAAAATTTGAAAATTTTTAAAATTGCTCAGTAGTAATTCCTAGGAACACCCACCTATCAAAACGTATGAATATCTGGTGATCAGCTCAACCTCTGACCCTCGGGTTAGTGTACAAAGATCCAACAAATGTTGAAACGTAACTGAAAATTGAAGGTATATATTTCCGACAGGTAACGATGTATTAATGAAAAAATTTGATTTTTTCCTTATCAAATTTGTGATGAAACGCTTTTTCGTCTTTAGTATTTTGACAAAATCCATCGAAAATAATTAATCAATTTTAAGACCTAAATTGTAATCGCTCAAAAGTTTTGCCCATCCACGCAGTGATGAAAATTTAAATTACATAACCAATGAACGATGAAAATTTCGTAATCCTTTCGCAAAATCTGATGCTGTTACCCACAAAGCTTTTGAAACTCTCAAACAGACCAGGGCGTTGATTTGATTTACACCATGAGGCCGCTGCGTCAAAATTAATCCTATTTAATGAATTCAGTGTAGTCAGTCGTCACAAAACTCTTGTCTGGGAGCTTTCCAATAGGTTCGAAACAACCCTCTGTTTTCCTTACTTCTGGTTGTAAATTAGGATTCAATTAGATTATTGTTCGGTTAAGAGTTGAATCCGACGTAGGCAGGTATCTAATATTCATGGCGTTTTCGGTTAAATGAATTCAAATGAGTTTCTGCGTTCGAAGCTTTTATTTACTCTGGGCTCGAATACAAAGCTTTGGGATCGGCTTAAGTCTGTTTCTGCCCCGAATTTCAATCAAGCCGCCTGTCTTCAATCGATGGTTGTTGCGCCTTTACAACATCCTTTTTGAAGCTGTGCTTTTTAGGCAAATGATGATGTTATAGGCGTGGAAGATAGCAGAAATCATCGCAAATTATATTAGTTTTTAAACGGTCGACCACGTGGAAATCCAAGATTCTGTCCGTATTATACAATATTCTCTTTCTCTTTCAACTGAAATTTATCGTTCCGGGCTCAACGGCCGAATGGTTCGAATGCTGAAGCCGTAGCTTCGACTGCTCCGAGGTTCAGTGACCGGAGCAACAGGTGCTACACCCGGAACTTTCGGCTTCTGAGCCCGAAACGGTCAGTATGTCTATACAAGTCAGCCTGTAAGTACAACTTTCACACCCGGAGTTTTTTCCTTCTTTTTTTCAGTGTAGAATAGAGGTACGTATAGTTTCGTCCCTCTGATTACGGTCTGCGAAACCATTTTTTCGTCCCATCGATCCGGTTAATTCTCGAGAGTTTAGTTTTCGCAGACCGTCAAATTCTTCTCCGTTTTGTTCATTTTTCTCCGTGCTTCCGCGGACCAATTGCGGGTAATCCCTTCAGTTCTGCCGCAAACTTCACTTACAGCCGGAAGATGGCGCTCGAGAAGGTGGGCTCAAGACAGATTAGCGCTAATTCGATGTTGGAAAGCCGCGGCATCGCGCTCGCATGATGCCCCCGCCGCAAGGGATGAAGGGCGGAAGTCCCCCGGGGTTTGGCAAGATGCGGTTTCCTTGTCTGAAAGGAGCGAGCCAGGGAGCCGCCCATTCCACGCGTCACATCTTATTCACAATCGGGAACCCCGTTGTTTGCGACGAGATTGCAATTAAATAAAGCCACGAGATAACCCATTACACCTGAAGAAGTCCGTGTCAGTTTTTCGATTTGCTAGCTCTTCGTGTTTGTCCAAGGGCAATTTTGACGGATTTCTTGGCAAATTGTCAACTATCTTGTCTGAATTTGAAATTCCGGAATTTCCGTGATATTTTAAAATTGATGTGTTAAGACTTGTCTGTGGAGTTCTGAAATTCTACCGCTTGAATGAACATTGTTTTCAAAATTTTGCGATATTGCACAAAATACATGGTGTTTTGCTTTTAGCCAAATTTTTCACCCAGAAACTTCGGCATAATAGCGTAATTCACGGTAGAATGTCCATAAAACCCACAACATTAACATCTTCTGATGAGCTTGGAAAAGGATTTTTGAGTCTAAACGGACTGCACTCTTTACGGCGTGGACGCCGTTCTCATAGGGCAAAATGAACTACTTTGTGGAGTTAATCCCTATTCATCCTTATCAGAGTAAAATAGGCTCTGGAGTGAAATGCACTTTAGATTTCACATCTAGATCGCATATTTTGTATCCTCAGACTCTTCCTCTTCTTCTTTTCTTTTTGTTTTAAAGAAAGTTCAAATTCCTAGTATTCATCTTAGTTCTCTTTTATGCGCTGAGAAAGATCTCCCATCGGATCAATATGGTTCCTGTTAAACGTGCCGCAACAGGAATTTTTCCTTGATACAACAGAAAATGTCCTTGTCTTTGACGGTGCTCTTTTTACCTCAAAATTAAGTCCTGTCGCAGTAAAGAATTTTCCAGTCGGTTCAACGAGAGTTCCCAACGCGGCATATTTAACAAGAACATTTTACTCAGTGCAGGTTTATAGTGCGCTCGGAAAATTTGATGAGTCAGTATTACGCTCAACACAAGAGTTAAGTTAAAAAGCTTGTTCCATCTAGAGGATAATATAGGGACTGGGGAGGGGGCGGTGAAGTCGTGTTTATTCTCGGCGTGTCTTTTCTGCGGGCGGGCAACGGCACCCTCGCGAGCGCGTAAACTAATTTGCAGGCGCAGGAACTTGATAAATCCTCTTGTGTCTGGCCATTCATAAATCCCGCTTCCGGGCCCGCCGAGCCGCGAACAAGATGACTAATGAAGTCAGAAAATCAATTCAATCGACTCACTCGCGGCCCTCGCAGTAGCGAATCGCGATTCGCGAATGTGTCCAAGCATCGCCAAGTCGACGTCACGGCAGGAGTTAGTCACTCGCCTGACGTTACGCTGCCGTGCCGAGGAAAAACGACGTATGACGTCAGGGCTTGCCAATTCTGCCGTGCTAAGGAAGAACGTCGTATGAACCTTTAGGCGTTGCCAAATTGCCTTTAATAAAACACGAATTTCCTGGTCACTTCTGGATACTTTCCTTCCAATTTTTCCGAAAATTTTGTCCGCAATCTCACCTAAAGTTCCTGCAAATTTCAGGGGAAAATGTGCATATCTTTACTCAAAAATAAACATTTTATCGGAGGAAATTTGGCAACTCTCGTATGTTTATACAGCGTTCTTCCTTAGCACGGCAGAATTTGTCTGTGATGAAAATATGCATTTTTGAGAAAAACTTTATTAGGTACTTTCTCTTGAAATTTTTAGACACACTAGTCCACTAGTTTTAATCGTGAATATTTACAATTCATAGAAAACTTCACAGGAAAATTGTCGCCAGTTTACCAGAAAGTCCGTGTTTTATGAGAAAAAAGCTGGTCATGTCCAAATTTTCATACAGCTTTTTGCCTAGTACAACTGGTTGTGCTACGCCGTACCGTACTGCTGTGACAACAACAGTATGGTTGTTGTTACAACAGTACGGTGGACGCACTAATGTGCCAAGCAACGTAGGAAATAAGAAAAGAAACAAACTTCTACCAGCGAAATTCTACCAAAAAATATTTGACAGGGAAGGTACCATTCCGGAATTCTTTATCGTGACAGGGTCACTCTAAAATAAAGCGCCGAACGGAATCGTATTAATTCATTTTTTTTCTTACTGAAAGAAGCCTTTTCATTAAATTTAATCGCCTTCATGGATTATTGTCAGTTACGCTTTTCATAGCGTAGTATTTTCAAAATTAAAGCTTCCGCTGAATGCTGCCCATTCAAATCTCAAAAAAGAACCAAGTATGGTTTAGTGACCTGGGTGTTTGAATGAAAGGAAGTTTGCACCAAACGAGTCCAGTTGATATTATTCTATACTTTCATGCTTCGTTGATGAGCACCCCTAGATAGTCACTAAAGCTCGCCAGCCATGCACAGTAATCTCAAGAGACTGCAAGGTGTGTTTAAAAATGCACCTGGAATCACCTGGGATCTACCGGTCATAATGCGAAACCGCAAAACAGGTGTTCCTTTTACCCCCACGCTACCCTGCACCGGTGCTGAACAGGGTGCTCTGAAAGCATACTGACCAACTGGAGCCCAGCAACCGTTACTCACACCTGGATTTCCTACACCGCAAAGTCTCGTGTTTTTTGTTTTTTTTTCCCCCCATTTTTTCTCTACCAGAATCACTATCTGTTTCCATAACTGTGGGCGTCTCGAAAAAAGGCAGCATCTGATACCGTTAAAAACTCATTGTAGCGGAGTGTTGACTTTCAAAAAACATTCGCGGAAAATCTTAAGACAAAGTTGCTGTCGATCTGGAAATCCTGGTAATCAGCAACGTAAGGAATTTCTTGAAAACTTGAAGAAATGAGGAAAAATAATGCCAAGTTTTAAGGAATTCTAGATGTAGGTTTTTCTTTTAGCTGAAGCAAAAAAAAAAAAAAAAAAAAAAATCAATTAATTTACTTTTTTTTTGCTTCGGACAGTCAGAAACTCATAAACTGTAGTAACATACGTTTATTTTAAGAAGGTATATCCAAGTGACTTTAGCCATTTACCAAAGTTTAGCAAGTTGTCCAAGTTGTAGTAGCAGTTCACTATTCAAGAAATGCCTTAACATGGCAGGCCATTTACGCCTTTGATTAAAATTATCAGTTTGTGAGAAGATATATTCGAAAAGTACAGTACGAACATCAGGAATTGTTCAAAATTACATGAAAAGAACTTATGTTTTCTCTAAACTTGAAAAATGACGATATCCAAACCGAATTCCGTGCAATTTTCGGAAATTCCATGGGTATGTTTGAAGCGAAAAAATTAACGAGGTTTCAGCTAAATTCTGTCGCTAAATTATGAAATGTTAATCCCAACCGTTCTTTTAGGGGCAGTCAGAAAGTTAGAAAACGGTAAAGTGTTTACTGTCCGCTACCAGGTAACCCCAGGGGGGCACCTTTCGGGGTCACCCTGTCGCCCGGGCTCAAAATCCCTGGGGCGCGCGCATTGTGCTCTCGTTTTTTAATCACCTCGACGGCCGGCCGCCGATCCGCAGCCCGACCACTCCATATGCTCTAGTCGTGAATAGCGAATCGCATACCTTCGCAGTCAGTAGCCGAACCGCAAAAACCGCCCAACTACTCATAGTTCCAATTCGGAGTTGCGAGGTTTAAGCTTATGAGGTCACGAGTGTGTGTGGGTGCGTGGCTGTGAGCGAGTGCGAGTCAGAGTCCCGTGCACCCTCCAGACATCAGATCGATTCATTGCGCGCGTCGAAGGGAGGGATGAAGGGGAGGCCCGTCCCCTCCCCTCCCGCGCCGCCCCGTGTCGGCGGTCCTACCCCTACACGAGTCGGTAGTATCAGATGATTCCTCGACAAATCAACCGACGTTTTTCTTCCTTTTTTTAACGCGCTTTTGTTTGTTTTGCCCCCCGTTTTTGCAGCGCTGAAAGTTCACCGCGGATTTCGATATAGGGTGTTTTAGTGGGAACCGCGGCTGTTTTATGGTATCGGAAGTGTGGTTTAGTAGTTTAACCTCATTGTCGTTTGGACGTCGTGCTTAACGGAGTTATCAGTTGGTGCAATTTTAAGTCCGGTCGAAGCGTTTTTGTGTAGTCGCGGCTATTGTCAGAAAAGTGACAACTTTGAAGTGTGCCGATAAAGTTTGTGGTTAACCTCAATTATCTCGGTATCTTCGGTCATCACCCTCGGACAGTTTTAAGGTCTCCTCATATCCTTCAATTCCGTAAGTCTGTTTTCATTTGTAAAACCTTTTAAAAAAATATGAAAAATAATAATGATAATTCGGTCCTCACTCCATTCTTATGCACTCTAAGTCCTCTCCTATTTCTCTCCAACTAAGTAACTCTACATTGGTCTGTTCCCCCTATTTATAGTAGGAAATGAAACCGAGTAACTGGTTTTGGTGACTATTCTAAACTTTGCAAGCGTGTATATTTTCGAGGTTCCCTCCCTCACTTTTTCTATGGAACCTGTTCTAACATGAGGCGCAGATCCTTGGCATCTGTACGCAGTAATTAGAGTACGTACTGTAAACAAATCAGTACATTGCCCGTTCAATTATACAGTCTGCAAAAATGAAAAATATCAGCCAAAATTATTGCAGTTTTAGGATATTTCACTACAGTTTATCAGAGAATCATTTGGGTCAGTTTTTGAAACTCACTAGAATTCTAAATTATGTCAGAATCTTCCATTCGCAAAGGTAGGTCCACTCTGCAACGCTAATCCCCCACCCCCTCCTCTAAAAAGCTCGTGGATTGCGAGATGAAGGCGATCAAACATATGTAAGAAGGTAATATATTCATTTTGCATGACATGTCTCAGAAATATGAGGAAGTTCTAGTTACCTATTCAACCAATGTCAAAGTGGGTTTGTGAAAATTTGCTTTCAAAAAATGGCTCAGGCCACACGAAGCACGAGTTGAAGCTCTTCCCATTCATTTTGGTTTAGAAGCTTAAGCAAAGAGGCCAGGGGGTCTGGACCCACTTTTCCTCGCATGATTGAAACTTGTTCCCAGAAAGAGGTCATTTCCACCCATTTTAAGAATTTCAGACCTCTAAGCCACCAACCGTAAATTTTTTGCCATGCCTCCCACTAGGTACAAATTCTCAGCCTCTGAACCCTAAAATGGAATATTCAGATGCTTCTTGTATTTCGGCTGTGTTTTTATAAAGATTAAAGCTGACTGTGGAATGGTGTACGCACAAGTCCAACATGTGTCATTTTGATTTTGAAGAAGATGATCGAAATTGAATTGTTCCTTTTTCCAATCAATTTATTTCATACAATCAATAAGAATAGGCAGTTAATTTTACTCTTCGTCAGTCCACTTTGAGCAATAAAATTGGGTCATAAAATTACTCTGGATCTAAGTCGTTTCGACAAAAAAAATTACTTCAATTTTAGTCAATACTTGGCCCTACTTGTTAGAATTTACTCTCAGAAAATGTTGATGGTAGCGTTGGCACCAACGCAAATCTAAATCTATCGTAAATTTCGGCAATCTATCGTAAATGTTTACCGAGTTGTTGCTGCGGAATAACACAGCAAGCTTTTGTTGCTAACTAAATCAATACAAACCAACACAGATTAATAGAGAGCACACTGATGTAGCTATTTCCGTCATCAATTCTTCGATTTTTAACAGAATTCGGTCATCCTCCGGAAAAAAATTGTGTTAATCTTAGAACTCAAATGGCATATGAACACATGGTTCGTACTTTTATAAAATTTGGATTCCTGAGAGCGCCTTTTGCGTATAGTCCTGCAGTATTCTCAGTTTTCCTTTTCACCATCATTACACATTTTTCGCGGTGACAACTGAAACGATACGCAATTCACGAAACGAGAAACTGATTCACGCCGCTTCGGTGGATTTATCTCTGTTGGACTAATAAGAACGTTTAATAAATGGACGTATTTCTGCCAAACAGAACTATGTGCATTGAGACATGAACCCTGAGACCCGTAAGAATATATGCATAACAGGGTTCATATCATCATGCACATAGTTCCATTTGGCAGAAATACGTCCAAATATTCATCGCGCCGGAATTCTTGAAGGGACGATCGGAATTCTCGCTGATCCAAAGGAATTCTTGAAGTCCCAAAAAAATTCTCGTCGTCGTAGAGAAAATTCCGTTTTTCTCAAAGGGGATCTCACTGTTTTCTCTAGGAGAACTTCAGCGCGGAAAGTATGCATCGACCATTCCTATCAATCTAAACAAAAATGCTCCTTCTTGCTCATGAAACTTTTTTCAACATTGACCTCGATAAAAATAAATTTCGGTCATTGTTTGTTGGGATGCCAGGCTATCTTGTTTGTTTCCATAGTTCGGAAAAGTGGTTCAAACTCACGGATTGTCGAATCAGAAGTGTGCGAATTCATGGCAATAATGGTTTAACAACCGTGTGCGACTTCATAGACTTTCTTCTTCGTCTTCTGCCTCTTCTTTTTCTCCCTCTTTCGATTTCCACTTCACCCATGTCGCACTTATGTATCATAATAATCAAATACACCCATAGATAGAACAAGAAGAGGAAAGAGAAAGGGAAGAAGAAACAGATGAAGAAAAAGGAACTTTTCTTCTTCCCGTTTTCTGCGTTCTCTTCCTTCTAACTTTTCTTGCTTTTCATTCCCTCCATTCCTTCTTCCTTTGTTATTTATCTTCTTTGTCTTCTGCCTCTTCTTATTCTCCCTCTTTCGATTCCCTCTTCACCCATGTCGCAGGAGTTCTATCAGGGTGTCTTCCGTCAGGAAAAAACCCGGAAAATACCAAGAAATTCGATGATATCAGAAAAATTTCAGAAAGTTTGGTCATGGATCAGGAAATTCTAAGTGCCTCAAGCAGTTTTCAAGTATTTTACCAACTTTTGATTCATTTCATTAATCATGTTGATTTTGTAAATCAAACGAGTGTCAATTTATTCGCGCCTAAAATCAGGAAATCTCGTCTAAAATATCAGAAAAACCCACAACTAAATTTCAGTAGATAACCTGTCTACGATCTGAGTCCATCAGACTCGGATGAAACTATCCGTCGCACCGCAGATTCACAAACCGGCAGCCTCAGCCGCAAACATCCACAAAGATCAGGGAGCACCTGGCTAAGTTACCTCGGGGGAAAGTTAGCCGAATTAGGGATTCAATTTGCGTTGCGCGGCAAGTTAAATAAGAGGGAAGGAAAAAGTTGGGCAGAAGTACGGAAGTTTCGCTGGAAGTGCCCATCTTCCGTGCACGCGTCTCGCTCCTGTCCGGGTGACGTGCTGTTCTCTTCGTCGCCGTCGGGTCTCCCTTCAAAACTGAATTATAGTTGTTAGTGTTGTCGTCAACACCTTCTCTCGACTCTTCACCGAGCCCCCCAGGTCTCACGCAGGTTTGCCAACTGCACCGATGAATTTCCCAGTGGGTTTACTGCGAAACTGAAGACAGAGTGATGGGACATAAGTAGTTGAAACAAGACGACGGTTCCAACGTCTTAAAGTTGGAGAGCGTTCACCGTAGCACCTCGTCAATATGTAGAAGTGGTTTTGCGCGGACGGAGAGAGCGCTGCAAGACGCTGTTGAACTAAACGTGGAGCGTAGCCTAGGAAACATACATATATACAAGAATCATAGAGCAAAATATAGGGGTCATTAGTAATATGGTACTTTGTACCCAAAAATTTTTCTAGAATTACCTACAGCGACAAAAAATTTGAACGATTCTTCAATCAACTCAGCTGGATTGTTGCGCGGAAGCTGACGTCAAGGGACGGTCCTAGGAAAGCGCAGCTCTCTGATGCATTTGACGCGTGGCGCTTGGTGAAGTTTGTCCACTGGACGCGAAGTGGGAGAAACTTCAACACTCCCATACGAGGAATCTTAATTGTATTACTCCACCGGGAAGTTAATGAAAACGTTCCCGGGGTCCAAACAAAGGCTTGGTTGTGCGGCCAGTCGGAGCGCAGGATCCATGTCAAAACATCCCGCCGAGGGAACGAAACAATTCCGCGCGGAACACTTAATCTCGGCGAATTCCGCAACAACAACTCGCGCGCGCACTCGTGTGGAGGGCTCTGTAGTTTGCGCTCGTCTTGAAAATGTTTTTGATGATAATGAGGCGAGATGCCGGCCCGCGCCCGCCTGGAGAGCGCTTCTGTGTGAACGGTGCGTTGCACTTGTTGCAGGTTCCATAAGCGCTCTCCTATCGCCCTCATCCCTTGCTTCAGTGCTGCTGCACAACGAAATAAACGTTGTGTGAGCGGGGTGTCTACAAGTTCCGAATTTCTGGAAAGTCCGGAAATAGTACTGATTTTTTAAGGGCGGCCCGGAAGTACTGAAAAAGTGCGGAAATTCCGCAAAAAGGTCCGGAATTTTTTGTCATTTTTGTCGCAGTTTCAAATTTTTCGGATTTCGTCAAATGGAGGTACTGAAAAAGTAAGGAATTTATCTATTGGAGGATGTGCTGAATTTCTTGATAAGGTACTGAAAAAGTACTTATTTTTGATCAGTCTGTTTTAGTAGACACCCTGGTGAGCATTCGAACGTCGTTGTATATTCCCGACAGGGAATCTATTCTCGAGGAAAATTATGAATGTTTCGCCTTGCAAATTGACAAGTCTGATTGAATCGCGATTAAAATTTTTAGAAAAATGAACAGGAAGAAATTCACTGATTTCCTGGAAAATTCGTATTTTATCTGGAGAAATTAGGCAACGTTTAAATTTTCTCGCGGCGTTCCTCCTTAGCGCACGGTAGGTTGGTTCTTCCTACCATCCTTGCAATTTTGTGTATCTAGATACAGTGCTCTTGGGTGGAATTTTGTCGGTCCTCCCACCGTACCTAAATATCTTAGGACGGGTGTCGACTATGGGTCTCGACTGCACTTAAGTCCGGCTCAGCGCCTCTGATTGGCCGGTGGTGCGGTTTGAACTCATCGATGCATGTTAATTGCACTCCGTGTGATAGAGCCACCACGATTCGGCCCTAGGCAATTTCGAACTTTGCGATGACCTCATGAGCCGTAAACATTCCAAAATGGCCGAAAATAGCCTCCACAATTCGAGGAAAGCCATTAGAAAGCCGAAAAAGTACGAAAACAGCCAAAATTCTGCCCCGCGATAACGTCATTGAAGAGTGCTTTAATGACGTCATCAGTGGATTTTACAATGATCTCACCAATAAGACAGAGGACTTACCATAATATGTCTGAATACAGCTAAAGTTAGCCGCCAAAAATAACCGGCTGGAATCCGGAGTCAACAGGTTGTTGCCTCCTTTAAGGGTTGGAGGAGGCGGCGGAGGTATGGGGATGAAAAAAGTGGTTCGATATAGAAATCAAATTTTCCTAAAAATGATGAAATTATACAAAAACCTTTTTTGCGGTTTTTCATGTTCACCTTAAAGCTTCGAATAATAAATCTCCAAACTACTCCTAACATCTCACTTCTGCCCCCACCCTTTTCTTTTGATTCTTTTCTGCGGATTTTGGTGAAATTACAGTTAATATATCGCTATTCTGTGGAAAAGGTGGATCAAAATTTGAAAATTCTGTCTACAGCTTGACTAATGATTAAATTTGGCATTGATTTCTGTATTGTTGAATAATTTCTACGGTCTGATCGTTGATTTGAATAAAATTCTAGCTTAGAATCAAGGGTCGTCTTTTGTCGAGAGAAAAATTCTCCGGAGATACTGCAATCTCAACTCTAGAGTTAATCAGTTTCCTCTCATCGTACAGTTTAATTTAAACGGTTGTTCTCGACGTTTTAATCTCGCCGAATATTTCCCCTTCCTTCTCCGATTCCTTCCGTCGGGCAGTTTTTCTCGCGTCAGAAGTAGTGGCGTGGCGTGCTTTGCGATATATCGATTGATCTGCTATTCAAACCCACAGAAAAGGATCGATAAACAGGGTGTTCGGGCCGAACATCTTAATAATCGATTCTTTACCATAGCTTCAAGTGGAAAAGTATCGATAATCGATCATTCAGGCCTCGCCACTGGCCCGAAGGAGAAAAATCCGAGCTTCTCCGCTTGAATATTCGGCCCAGTAAGTTTTTCATTTTCCGGACGTCAAGGAGATCGAAGTTTCATCGCCAGCTCATTTATCCCTCCCCCCGCTAGGGCACTCAACTGCTGGATGGAGAAATTCCCTGCTAAACTTTAAATGGAATACTCGTCGGGCGGGTTGCAGGATCGCGGCGTGAAGGGGCTCCAACGCATCTCCGAGACGTCACGTCGGGATCAAACTATTAACCTGAAAGCTCCCATATGGCGCCCCCGTTCCAGGGTCGTCAAGTCTCCGGTGCGACTTGAATAGGTTGCGCAAGAGATCGGAGTGAACGAAATGAACAACGAACGATGTCGCTTGGGTAACGACAACCCGTAAGAAAATGACAACCCTTAAAACGGGATGTAAACGGAAGTACAAGTTTTCCTCTCATTCTGGCAGTTTTCCCTCTCACAAATAATTAAACTTTGACGCATATGGAACATCAGAGACTTCGACCCAGGTATAATCGAGGTTGTCGATCTTAGAAATCGGACTTCGGTCCAGAAACTCCTCAAATCGATCAGAACTCGATCGTTCATAATCGGCCTGCTGGTATAATTGAAGTTGTCGATCTTATTAACCGAACTTCGATCCAAGTAATTGAAGTTTGCGAACATAGAAACCGAATTTCAATCCAGGTAACTGACATGTTTCTTCATCGACTTCTGGTATAATTGAAGTTGTCGATCTTATAAACCGAACTTCGATCCAAGTAATTGAAGTTTGCGAACATAGAAACCGAATTTCAATCCAGGTAACTGACATGTTTTGTAGCCGTACCAAATGCAAGACTCGTATTCACTCCCGAAGACTTGGGTTACCAGAATAAAAGTCTTGATTTATATGAATGAAAACTTCGATCGTCTGGGCTGAGAATGGCGAGCTCTTGCATGTGTCAGGAAATTGCGATTTAAGTGCGGATCCCTTTGTAAAATTTCGCGAGGAACATACTGATGCCACATCAAAACGAACTTCAAAGCTCAAAAAAAGCTCGAAAAGTTGAGGTCGTATTGTAGAGGATATCCCACGCTACCTTGAGAGTCCAGCTCTATATTTCGTCAAACTCTCCATGCAAAGATGGGGAACAAGTGCACTGGCAGAATTGCCGTGTTTTCAGTATTGGAGTCCCCAAACAAAGTGGCAAACCTGTTAAATGTATTTTCTCCCTATCTTTGCATGGAGAGTTTGACTAGATTTAGAAGTGGACTCTCAGGATGGCGTGAGGTATCCCTTCCATTACAGCCTCAACTTTGTGACCTTTTTCTGCATTTTGGGATTTGTTTCAGAGAGAACCAGTGGCACCATCGGGCACGGAAAAAAATGAAATTGCTGATTTAAAAATTTTGTAGTTGAAAAAAGTGTCCGGCATGTTTCAATGAAGATTTTACAATAAAAAAACGGTAATTTACTGACACCTCCGTGGTTAAATTCGCCTACGAATATTCTAAAATGCACATTTGAAACATGTCGAGCATATTTTTTAACAATTTAATTGTTCAATCAGCAATCCATTTTTTCAGTGTGTTTCTCGCAAAATTTGACACAGGAATTGGAACTTAAATCGCAAATACCTGACACATGCAAGAGCTCCTTTTCAGTTTTCCACACGAACTGAAGTTTTTTCCGCTGTGCACCAGTTTTCCACCGCTGAGTCCGAGCCGCAAAACGGGAAACCTTGGCTCTCGCCTCCCGGCCGCGTAAGGGCTCTAACACTTCTGATCCCCCGAGAAAGTTGGGAGACTTGGGAGAGGGTTCGAATCGTTTTCGTTGTCTTCCCTTGGAACCCCTGTTCCGAGCCCCACGCTCTCTCTGCACGTCTTGAGATCGGCATCCTACGCCCTGTTTAGCTAAAACCACGTATCTTTGTTGAATTTGTAGTTCTGTGGTTCTACCTCGTCACTAATTATCCCCGTCGGGTAATTTCATTGAGAAACTTTGAAATATCCCTAAATTCCGTTTACTACGCAAGTTTCCGAAATGAATATTTTATTAATCAATGTCAAGCTTTAATCATTTTATGATGAAAGCATGTAAATCAATATAAAAATAAGGAAAAAGAGTGTAAAATGTATTTCTGCAAATTTACATTCTAAGAATCGTGAATACGACCAAAAAGAAAAGCATCTTCCCTGAAGCTCTAAAATCGCATTTTCTCAATCGTAGTTTTCGTTCCAACTTCCTGATTTCCAAAGAGTAAATAATTAGACAGTTTAACCAGACTTTAAATCATATTTTCACTCAAGGTTCTACTGCGTAAAAATCGGTTAGTACTGTCGCAATATTTAGCGGTCCTTTCTCGTGCTTTATACGTCCTAATACAACGAAAGTGGTTCACAACTTGAAAATTGATCTCGTGTAGTCTTACCGCATCACTGATCATAATTCGTGCCTTCAGTGAGCCAAAGATCCGGGGTAAGTGCAAGTACAAATAGTGGGTGGGGAGGGGGCGGTAGGCGAGACTCAACGCGACGCTGGAGCTGCAATTGCAGATATTAAATGGTGCATTCGGACACTAACACCACACTGCAGATTCACAGACCCGTGCAGCTCGGGCTGTGTAAAATCGCTTTCATCTGCAAATTGGCGATGATATTACGTTTACCGTGTTACCGTTACCTCATCGCTATCCATCCTTTTTAGCCGAGTCTTGTTTCTCAACTCTGGCTCACCAAAAATGGTGAAATTGATGGAATATATTGTCATGTACACTGATTAACAAAAGTTTTAGAAGTCCGGGGAAACCTGAAAAAGTAAAAATAAAAACATACTCAAACGTGAAAGTAAAAGAAAAGTCAAGAAATTTGGTCAAATAATTAAAATCAAACACATAACTCCAATCGTAATAATGCGATCGATTGCCTTAGCTGATAAATTAGCTAAGCAATAAATCTGTTTCGTATCTTGAAGTTCTTTCATATTTAACATCCTTAGAAATTTAGGAAACAGTTATGGAATATATTGTTCAAAAATCTTGAACCGTCAGGAAATGAAATGTAAGGAAACATCTCTCCTGGCACACGCGTTTTGCAGTCACAGCAGTCTAAATGGTCAGATTGGTCATACCTTAACATTTTTAGAATGTTACGCAATATTAAGCTGGAACTCTAGGGAAAGGAGGTGGCAAAGAACCCCTAAGAATGGCTCAAATAACCCCCACAAAAAATTAAAAATACTTAAAAAAGATTTTTAAATGCCAAGCTCGCAGAGGCCTTTGAAACAATGTTGAGTCCCGAAAACCAGTCTCTCCTCACATGTGATGGCAAGATAGAAGCTCTCTTTTTACATTTTTATCACGGGCATGTATAGAACTGGAATAGTTGCGTCCTTGCAAAGAGTCTCTGTCAATGGGGGTGATTTTGCACGGTATGCGGCGGCACTTTTCATTATGAGCATGCGGAAATGTAGTGCGCCTTCAACTTCTCGCGTATGCAACGAGGACATCCGTAACGCTATGTAGTTGTATTCAATCGTTGTCATTGACGCGGCTAGGGGTGTTCAAACGAATAATTGTCGGAAGTCTACCGATAGAGACCGCTAACGGTAGGAACGGTAGTCCCGACAGTGACGGTGTTACCGGTAAGGACATCCTTATCGGTAGCTTAACGGTACCTTATCGGTAGCTTAACGGTACCTTATCGGTAGCTTA